>NW_023590566.1:1714874-1732328 GCF_014843425.1 Jatropha curcas
CCCCTCCCTGTTACCCGCACGTCCCTAATCCTTTTGGGGATGGCGCCATAGTATGCGTACCGTTCGGAAACCCACGCGAAAATCCCTTGTTTCACACAATGTGGTTGGGTATATCCCATACTCAGGTTCAGGGTCCCCTTATTTAACGCCTATTCTCTATTTGTGTCATAGCCTATAGAATATCCTTTAGGACCTGTTATGCTACCCATGATGAGAATCAATATACTAATGAATTATGCTGTGTTGTGATGTTATGCGGATTCACACATTCTATCCCATGCTTCACAAAAAAAAAACATTCCATTTCAACAGCTGGCAAAAATCACATTTTGGTCTGAGAACCTGAAAAATTACGTTTTGGTCTCTGAGATCGCGAAAAATTACATTTTGGTCCCTAAGACTGAAAAATTCACATCTTGGCCCCTCAAGGCGCCCTAAATTTCCCATTTGCCCAAGTAAGGCCCAAAACATTCCCAAATTTGGCCCAAGGCCCCAAAAGTTCCATCTTGGCCCCAAAGGCCGCAAAATTTCACATCTTGGCCCCAAGGCCCCTAAATTTCATTTTGGCCCCGAAGGCAAAAATTCCCAATTTGGCCCCAAGGCCCAAAAAGTTCACCATCTTGGCCCTTAACAGGCCCAAAATTCCAAATTTCGCCCTAAAGGCCAAAAAGTTCACATCTTGGTCCTATGGCCCAAACAGTTTCACCATTTTGGCCCCAAGGCCAAATAATTCCCCAATTTTGGCCCCAAGGCCTAAAATTCTACATCTTGGCCCCCATAGCCCTATAATTTCATTTTGGCCCAAAGGCCTAAATAATTTCCATTTTGGCCCTAAGGCCCAAGTTCATCATTCTTGCTCCAAAGGCCAAAAATTCCCAATTTGCCCTCAAAGCAAAAATTCACATCTTTGGCCTCTAAGGCCCTAAATTCCCATCTTTGGCCCTAAGGCCAAAATCCCTATTTTGGCTCTCCGAAGGCCCAATAACATTCCCCTTTTGGCCCCAAAGCTCAAAAACTCAACAATGTTTGGCTCAAAGGCCAAAAATTCCACATTTTGGCCCCTAAAGGCCAAAAAAAATTCTTTTGAGGAACTTAGGGCCTTTCCGAAAAGTCGAGGTGTCAGCCCTAAAGCAGCTCTACCTTAACACTATCACATCCCATTGGGTCCTATCCTAGGTGTCCTAGCCTACCTACGCTACCCCTACATTGTTTGGTCATAACCCACCCCACAAATACACAGGGGTCCAAGTCCAAATCCTTACCCTTACACCTACTACCTCACAGCTATCTCATATACCCTAATGAAAACACCTTATATAGAAATAGTCCTAATCGTTTTGACTATGTCCTTTCACAGGTACCCCTCTAAAAGCCACATGTACCCGAAACATCCCGGACTGAGCTCTCCCCTTCCACAAGTCCAACAACCCCCGACTGCATCCAATGGCAATCACTTCTCATGACATCCAAAACCTCATTGAACAACTGGAAGCCAGAATGAGGCTAGAATGAATGAGGCGTTTGGCTGCCATAGGACTGCCCTAATAGCTGAACTAGGTTGGTGGTATGGGAAATGGGGCTTCCGCTGGGGGACAGTGGACCTGCTACTCAATCAAGGACCTGGTGCTGACCGACAAACCCCTTGACCCTTAACACTGGATGAATGCCTCTAGAATGCCTTCTGACTGGAAAGCTCAGAAAGTGAAGAGAAAATTGGAAAGCTCTTGGCAAAGGTCAAATCACTGCCACATTAAAACACACAAGGGAAGTAGGTTAGGACATGGACTCCTTGTCCTTGTTCCGAAGCGAGACTGCCAACAAAAATTCAAGAATGCCCAAACATCGGACAAGTTTTGATGGCAACCACCTTTGTCCCCAAAAACGACCTGAAAATGTATGGTGGGTGCCTAAACCCTCGGACTAAACAGCGAGCTCCTTTGCTCAGTTTTGTTTCAACAATCACTCACTTGGTGCTGCTTTGAGATTTGGTTTTGTTCAGCCTAGACGGTCTAAAATGAAGACCTGGGAAGACAATCTGAAATGCCGTTTAGATACCATACCATTATAATATCGAAGTGGATGTTACCCGGAGGGAGTTGGAAACCACTAAACAAAAGAACAATGAGCAACTTCTCCTCGTTCCTTTCGAGGTGGAGGAGAAAAGCTGCTCAAATGAATTCAACCGACTCTCTGACAGGAACAAGTTGACATAATAATCAAAAGAATTACCTAACTGTCCTACCCAGTCACAGCTTCAAACACAAGTACTTGCCTGCGTTCCATTTCGCGTCATTGCAATGCAATTAAGGTGGAAGACTTAATCACAGTTGGTAACTCAAAAGAAGACTCATACAGAAAAAGCAGAAAATCATGCTTGGTCTAGTGAAGACAAATGAAATAGCAGTATAATCCCCACGAATACTTTTACGTGTTTGGGACATTGGGAAACCAATAAGCCCCAAGGAGGCAATATACTGATCGGCATGCAATCCCTTTTTGGTGTTCGAGAAGCAGTGAAAGCAAATTTACTCGAAGCCCTTAGAAGCAAGGCCATTTACAAACCCCTGCCCCGGATTTCAAAGCCAATGAATACTGTGAAGTACCATCAAGGACATGGCATACAGAACCGAATCATGCTGGACTTTTGAAAACCGCCTACAAGACCTGGTTTGACAATGGGTCCATCACATCGTCTCCCAAGCAAGCTAATAACAACAATCCCTTTGCCTAACCATGAGGATTATGCAAAAAAAAATTTTACTGAACAAGAATCGTTCGATTCCTTTTCGAGACTTTTCTGTCTGAAAAGGTTGAGATAAAGCTCCCAAAAGAACAAGGAATTGTTCAAGACCAACAACAACATGTCTGATCCGATTGAAGCATCGAGAAGAACAAAGTCAACTACAGTCGATCCAATCCCCACCCACCTCTCTCCCCCTGAGATTTTTTTTTTTTGTTATTTGATATTTTATGGTATAGTCATCACAGTCCACCTAGAAGGTTCTATCTTTTAGGGTCCCTAGTTTTTTTCCTTTTCATTTTTCATCTTCCATTGAAGTTTTCATTATAAAATCTAAAGTGTCTTTTTGTACACAATATTGTCTTATCAATTAAAGGGATCAGTTTATTGTTCCAATTAATGTTTATACTCTTTCCCCTATCCTTTCCTGTGAAAGCAAAAAAATCGAAAAGAATAATAAAAATCAAAAAAAAATGATGAAAAAAAAAAGTAATAAAAATTGGCAAAGAAAAATGCATCTCATTTTGCTCTGCATCAAATCAAAGGCTGGGGGCCATCTAAGAAGCACCTTCAAAGGGGAAATTTTTGAAGGGTAATCATGGAAAAGATCTAGCAAAGGGTATGCAAGACTTCAAACAGTACGGAGGAAAGCCGATTGGAAGGGGTTAGGGCCCAGAATGGTTTTCTCCGAGAACCCAGGAATGGAAGGTGCCCGACAGAGGAGGTGTTGAATTTCGAGCTTAAAAAGCGACAGAAATAAAGAAGTTATGTTGGATGGGTTGGGTCTGCACGAAAGTTGCAATGCTAATCCATACACTACTCAAGTCATCTCAGAATGAAGTTAACCTGAAATTCTTTTATGGAGAGGCCTGCTTCCGCAAGAAGCAAAAGAAAAATGGGTCAAAAGGACTTCTCTGCACAAAAAGAAAAGAAATCAAGGACAAAGCTACAGGAAATCAAGTTGTCAAAAAAACGGGTCAACTGCAAGCTCTCCGTTTAAATTCAAGCCATCAAGGGTAGATGAAAATCATTTTCAGCCATAAGGACAAAGACCCAAGCGGCTGCTCACATTTCGGAAAAAATCAAAGTTCAAAAGAAAGCAAATCATTTCCACAAATTGGATGACAACAAACACCTTGAAAAATCAAGCGCCAAGCAATGGCACAAGTAAAGTGTCCTTAATAAACAAGGATCATTTCTCAAAACAAGGAAAAGAAGAGTCTCCTCAAAATTCTTATGGAGAGGAGAAACCATTTGAGGAAAATAAATGTTTCAAAAATCAGCCAGGAAGATAAGTTCAGATAAAGGAATCAAATTAACCTCAAGAATTTCAAAACATGCGAAGCCACGAAACTCGAAAGCATAAAAGCTTCTTCAACACTAAGCCACTGCAAGTTACCCCTATAATGGTGGGTATTCAAAAACCTTTGTTGATGAATACAAGTCATATTTCAGTCAACCAGTGGTAAACACCACTACAGAACAACAAAGTCGAGCATTCGCCTAGGTCATCACTATCATACGAGCTCGAGTCAATAAGTTGATTTCACATCATCAAAAGTCGGGAATGAATCCCGTAAAGACATCATTTGCCGGGAAGAAATCCCGCGAAGAAATCAAGTCAGAAATGAATTCTGATCAACATCAAGTCGGGAAGGATCCCGCAAAGACATCCAGTCGGGAATGAATCCCGTAAAGACATAAGCCGGAAGAAATCCCGCGAAGAAATCAAGTCAGTAAATGATTCTGCATCGACACATCAGTCAGGGGAAAGGAAATCCCGTAAAAACATCAAGCCGGCGAAGGAAATCGCAAAAAAACAATCAAGCCAGAAATGAATTCTGCATCAACATCAAGCCCGGGAAAGGAATCGCCGCAAAGACATCAAAGCCGGGAAGAAATCTCGCGAAGAAATCAAGTCAAAATGGAATTTGTATTAAATCAAGTCGGGAAGGAATCCGAAGAAATCAAATCGGAAATGAATTCACAAGCAGCATTAGCAGAATTGAATTTTACCCCAACAGCAAGCGCGGAAATAAATTTCGCACCAAGACGGAAAGGAATTCCCGCACTAACACCAAAGACGGAGATGAAATTCCGCACCAGCCAGCACGAAGTTTTCGCATCCCGAAAGGAATACGAAAGACCTGATTCCCCCATCCCCAAATTCCTTGGAGATACGTAGGCAGACAAAGGCGTGGTCCAACATAGTCTGCATCAATAAAAGCATTTTCTCTTTGCAATAAAAAAATATAATAATAAAAATAATAAAAAAAAGAGAAGAAAAGAAAAATAAAAAGCTGGAGTTGAAACCGAAAGGGCGCTTCAAGCAAGAATTGAGCTCCCGCTAGGGCTGAACCCGAAAGGGCCGGTCTTAGGGCAAAAGTTAGCGCCGAACGAGCCTACTAGAGTCGAAAACCCGAAAGGGTGGGCTACTAGGCAAAAAGTTAAGGCAAAAAAGAAAAAAAAAGTGCTTTTCCCAAGGTCTTCTCGGGAAGTATATAAATTGATTTTTTTTCCAAGAACCAACTGAATTCCTTTCGGAGTCAAAGTCATCAAGAAAAATTGAGTCTCTAAATCGAGTCTCTAAAATCAAGTCTCCATCACCAGTGGTCATTCAAACGAGTCACAAAAATCGAGTCATTCTAAAAAAAAAAAAGGTTCGTTTTGAAAGCGTCTTTCTTTTGAGTCATTCCTCGAAAAAAAGCAGAGAGAGGAAAAATGTCAATTCATCCCCGGGGTTTCCCAAAAGACCCTAAAAAATGGTCAAACAAATGTTGAGAGGTAATCCTTTAAATACCTCGGTCTCCACTTTGGGCATCGTTTCTTCGATCCTTCAGACGAAGCGATGTCATCCACAATTGTCCTGTTTCCCTCGATCATATAAGTGGCTTTTGTTCTCTTGATTCCTCAATCAATTGGACAACTATCAGACACCAATGTTGTGAAGTATTCCATGGTCAGCAACATTCTGGGGGGCAAGAGTGATAAGAACCTTCAACCATTCCTCCCATCCGCAGAAGCAATCACGTCTTTCATTAAGAAAGAAATTCTATTTCAGCTAATACGGGCGTCCAATTCCTCAAGCAGGGGCAAAATCCTCCAAGTCGGATTCACGGGGAAGTGTTTATAAAAAAAAAAAACATACACAACCCAGGGTGGAAACCCACCATCGTCAATCCTCTTTTACAACAAACCCAGGATAGACCCGGTTAATGGTTTAACCTTTTGTTTTACATAAAACCTAGGGTGAACCTAACCATAACCAACATTTTTTTCATCCAAAACCAAGCCATTTGAATCATTTCGACTTTTAAGGTGGACCCTTGGTTCTCAAAGAAAAAAATAAAAAAAAAAATCTTCTTTCAAGCCCTCATTAAGAGGCAAAATCTCTTTTCAAGCCCTCCATTAAGAAGGCAAAAAATCTTCTTTTCAGCCCTCTTAGAAGGCAAAAACATTTTTTCAAAGCCCTCCATTAAGAGGCAAAACATCTTTTTCAAGTCCTCTAAGAGGCAAAACTCTTTTTTTAGTCCTCAAGAGGCAAAAACATCTTTTAAAGTACAAACATAAATCCATGCATTTGATCATTTCATTTCAAAAGAAAAAAGACCACAGCGGGGTTTCCTCCTCTGCCCATCTCAAAAATTTGGCTCCTTCAACCACTACTCTTCATAATCATTTTATGATAGCCAGTGGGGGGCAATGTGAATAACTCAAATTTTGAGGCTCAAAAAGGCCCGTTTTCCCCCGGTCGCTGGCAGTCGCCTGTGAATACCCAAATTTTGGAGGCTCGAAGACCAATTTTCCTTCCCAGACTGCAAACATCCGACGGAACCAAAGGCCATTTTGGAATGTTCACCGAAAGTATGCCAATATGGTATTGAAACGTCCGGGACGTCGCGAGATCGGGAATTGGTCCCGGAATATTTTTTGGAGGGTCCAGAAACTCCCGAAAAAGCCTTCCGGAACAAGAATAAGAGCACAAGGTCGACGTGCCGCCCTCAGGGGCGGGCACGCCCCGCTCAAGAGTCGGACACGCCGCCCCACTGGGGTGGCGAGCCCGCCCTGAAGGTGGCGTGCCCGCCTCCCTGAGGTCGAGGCGCGGGCCCTCGAGGGAGGCAACGCCCGCCAACCTTTTTGAGGCGGCAAAGCCTGCCTCGGGGCTTCTTTTTTCCTATAAAATGGATCCCCGGGGTTGGAGGGTCCTCCGTTTTTACTTCACACAGTCTGTGTTGACGGACACTCCTTCTCCCCTACGCTCCTTGCGATTCTTTTACTATTTTTCTGGCATTTTTTTAATTTAAGTTTTATTGCTTCTTATTATGATACTTGGTCATTAAATTAAATTAATTTAATTATATTCCCCAAACGAGGAGCTTAAATTTCTGGAGCTAAGAAGTGGCCCGACGACTGACCCAGGTAAATAATTAAACCCGTCCTATTTAATTTTTAGCACTTCATGCATATTTCTCTTCCTATCCTAAATTCTACACTGCATAAATGCATTCACAGTCATGAATTTGACAAATAAAATTGCCATCAATTAATTAAGTTCAGGCTAAGATACCCGGTTAATCAAATAATTGGTGGGTATTCATGCCAAAACTCCGACAATATCGGCTAAAAAGATTAGTAATTAATAACTATGGTTATATTGCCTTTATTTCGAACAGTCCGGCTTAAGTCCAATTAATTCAATAATTGTGGCTAAAAAAGCCTTAATCAAATCACGTTTTTGGTCACAAATGCCTAACAATTAAATCAACCACATTTTGAAAAGCAACAATGGCCCATGGTTTCGTCAATTTTTTGGCAAATAAATGCTATAAATTAGATTAACACTTTTTAAGCGACAAATCGCTTAAATCAAAAGCTTTGGCAAAATGGCCCTAGAATTAATCCAACTCTTTTGGCTAAAAGCCTTCAAACAAATCATTTTGGGCGACAGATCGCCTAAATCACATCAACTTTTTGGCAAAAATGCTAAATCCATTCATTTTGGCTAAAAGCCTTAATCAAGTCCATTTTTTTGGCGACAAACGCCCGAAATAAGTCACTTTTTGGCAAAACAAATTGCCTAAATCTTTTGGGCTAAACGCTTCCAATATCAACTTTTGGCACAAATGCCTTATATCACTTTGGCGACAAATCGCTAAAACCAATCTTTTTTGGCATAAATTGCCTAAATCACATCAATTTTTAGGCAACAATTGCCTAAATCAATCTTTTTTGGCTAAAAGCCATTAAAAATCACATTTTTGGCATCAAATGCCTCAAAAATCAATTTTTAGGCAGATGCCTAAACAAAATGCACAAAGCATACCCACACTCATTGCATTTAAAGCATACCCATTCAAAAAGCCCTTCAAAGAAGGCCTATCGAACTACCGTTGACTTTGATCTTCCATTCAAACGGAAGTAGGTAGGCACGTTTGGATTTACCCCGAGCGGCAGTTCAAAATCACATTTCTTGGTCTAAAATCACAATTAATCACCCTGCAAAGCATCATTCATTAGGTTAGTTTCTTCCAGCATGACATAGTCTCGGGATCCATCTCGGGTTTGTAGACCATGCTTTAACATTTGGGTTATTTAAAATCTAGTAATTAGGTTAATTAAAATTGGAGTTCAACTTAGGGTTTTTTTCCTTTTCCTAGTTTTTTAACCCTAAAATAAAATTAACAAGGTGCGGACTCACACATCACGTGCATTTTCTTCCTTAAGTCACATGCCATTCATATGCCATGTGGATGTTCTGGGGAGGGGTTCACATATGTGCCTGATTTTAATCGAGCGGCCGCTTCTTAGCTTCAGCTTGAAAAACTCTGGATTAAGCTCATCGTTTGGGGAAATATTAATTAATTTAAATTCAATTTAAGTGACCAAGTATCACAATAATAAAAATAATAAAAGCCTATGCTAAATGCAAGAAAAGCAAGTAAAGCAAAATCGCATAGGAGCGTAGGGGAGAAGGACGTTCCCGTCAACACCAGAAACTGAGTGAGTAAAAACGGAGTTGCCGGGGACAATATTTTATAGGCAAAAATCGGACTAGAGGGGCGGGCCGCTGCCACCATGTCGGCAGCAAGCTGCCGGCCGGCTCCACTGTGGCTGGCAGGTTTTGCTAATTTTTTTGTTTCCGGAAGCTTTTTTCGGGAGTTTCCGGACCTCCAAAATATCCGGGACCAATTCTACGATCCTCGTAATTTTGCGGACGTTTTTAAGTAACCATAAATTGGGGCATACTTCCGGTGAACTTTTCGCGAATGGGCTCCGGTCCGGCTGGAAACTGTTTGCAGTCCGGGAAAACTGGCTCTTTGAGCCTAAAAATTTGGGTAATTCACACCCCTTGTGTGGGGATAGATGGAATTATTAACGTATACGAGCCGCACAACCGAACTTCCAAATTGCCTATATAAGCCGACTTGGTGCTTTTGATGGATTCTTGATGCTTTTGGGCCCATTAATCCCTTTTTCCTTTATAAATATCTTTTACTTTTCAATTCTTTTTTTACTTTAGACTTTCAAACTTCCAAACTCTCCTGAACTCTCTAAAACAACTATGGCCAAATTCCCCGAATTCCTGCTTTTTCCTACACTCCGAGATGGAGACTCTCCCGAGATGGAGACTCTGGGTGTGATCCCGGATATCCCTGTCTTCGAGGGCGATCGGATTCCTGTGAGCCGCAACGCCCTTACCTCCGGTACGCAGCCTCTTCAATTTCTTCCGGCACCGGGCTCTGATTTTCCGATTCGATACAATTCCGACGCGATGCGCTGTTTTCAGGGTGAGGTAAGTGAATTACGCTTGAATTTCTTGCTTTCTGTGTGATTCTGGGTGATTTTTGAATGCATATTTGCAGTCTTTATGCTGTCTGTTCGTCGACAGTGGCGTCACTAAGTAGAGAGTTGCGTGACGCAGCTGTTCTCTTATGAACAATTGCGTGACGCGGCTGTTCTCTTGTGAACAGTTGCGTGATGCATCTGTTCAAAACTGCGCGACCCCTCTATTTTTGAACTTTGATTTTGATCCTTTTGCGCATCTTGATACCTTATTTGCTGCCTTGGAATGTGATGGAATGTGATGCCATGTTGAATCCAGCTTGTTTAGACCTTGTAAACTCATAGAAAAACACAGGAATGGGTACATTAATGTTAGGTTTTCTTTCTTACCTTTCGACAGATGCGTCACGTAGCTGTTCTTTGGAAGAACAGTTCCGTGACGTAGCCGCGAGCCAGGGGATACAGCTCCTTGGTAAGTTGCGTGGCGCAGCACTGTAGTTGCGTGATGCGTCTACAGTTGCTTGACGTGACTGTGTCTGACCAGAAACTTGAATGCTTTATTTCCTGCAATTAAAAACAAATAAATGTTAGCCTAACCCTTTATTTAAATAAATCTCTTACCTAGGTCGATCTAGGCAAGGCCCGAGCTGATGGGTCTTCTACTGATGCCTCTGCCTTTTGGGATTTATTAGACCCTCCGATGCGGTCGAGAGTTATCTCTGCTGGATTCGGTGATTATGCATCGGGTCTTCGCCGGACTCAGCCCCAGTTCCCACCTGCCATGCGCTATGTCTTGATGGAGTGGTGGAACGACTGCACACATTCATTTATCTTCGGCTTTGGAGAGATGACACTGACCCCAGCTGATTTTACTGCCATCACCGGACTTGGGTTTGATGGTGATGCTGTTCCTCTTGACTCCCGGTATCAAACGGCTACTTTGGGAGCTAAGATTGTTGCTACCTTGCTCGACGTTACCACACGCACCAGATACACCTCACAGGGGTACGTCTCTTATGAGGTTGTTTATAAATTTTGGGCTGAGCGGATCCGCGTGGTACTAGCAGCTTGGAGGGAGCTACCTACGGATGTCAGACCTGCGGCCCCAGCTTATACCAGAGAGGAGAGCGACCAGACAGCGAGGTCCTTCTTTTTACATCATCTCTTCTCAGCTTCTCTGCACCTCCCAGAATAAGGGAGATCCTGCTGTTTTGGCTTGCCTGCAGGATTTGAGCCTCATCGGCACCTATGACTAGGCTTCTCTTGCATTGACTCATCTCTACCATGGTCTAGATGTATAGACCAAGGGTAGTGGTGAGTCCAACTGGCAGTTCCTCCACCCACTTGAGGTGAGATACCTATCCTTCTGAATTTTCTTCCTTTATTTATCAATCACCCAAATTTACACTCAACTTTTTGAAACTTGTCATAGGTCTGGGCGTATGAGTATCGGATCTATCCTAGGGGTCCTGAGAGTGATACTCCTGCTGAGACTCAGCGGATTCCCCGATATTTGGTTCACCGCTATCATACTAATACCACTTCAGAGGATCCGTACCACTGGAGGTGCTACCTTAATGACAGGGCCCTGGCTAATGTAAGTATAAAGAATCTTCTAAGTATTATCTCCTCTTTTATTTTTACTGCTTATTTGGCTGACTTTTCTATTTTGCAGCTCTTTTTGACTCCATGGGAGGGAGATGCTTGGATAGCCTATGCCCCTCGAGTCCGAGCGGAGGCCCTTACCCGGTCCAGAGTCTTACTTCAGGGCTACTAGGTGGACCGTATTATATTATTTGGGAGAGAGGGTCCTCGAGATCTGTACTACCACGGCCCAGAGGCGAGTGCCTGTTGCTCCTCCTCGCCACATGTGCACCTTAGACGGGATGACTCCGGAGGACAGGTTGCTGGAGTATGGTGGCTTCCCAACCGATGACTACCTGGTGCCTGGCGATTATGCCTCCTATCTCTCCATCCGGCTGAAGACCAGATTGCCAGATGTCCGAGAGTATTCTCAGGTAACTCTTTTGCCCTCATCCTTGATTTTCCCAACACTTTGACCGAGTAATTAACTAGACTTCTCTGACTTATGCAAGGATAGGAAGAGGCATCGGACTCCTGCTTCCTATGAGGCGCAGGCAGAGGTTGGCGCTCCTACCGGGTCTACGGTTGTCGTGCTGGGTCCCCTTCCCTCCGGGCATGGAGGTTACCTTGGATCCTGAGGTTACTTGGATCCTACTCTGGGCTTGGACCAACCTTGCTATTCTGCTGATCTCAGGCAGGCTCCGCCAAGCTACAGGCTGGATCCTGAGCATCGCCACACATGTTAAGTAATAACCCAATGGGGGGGAATTTTTTTAACTTAAGGGGTCCCCACCCCCCCCCCAAAAATTTTTTTTACCCCTGGTGGGGGGGGGGTTTTTTTTTTGGAAAAAAAACCCCCTCCTCCCGCCAAATGCAAATGCATTGAAATGCATGATGACTAAAGGCATAAAAAAATGAATGCCACGTGAAGTGGTTGTGAGTCCGCCACTTTGTTTTAATTTAATTTAGGGTAACTAGGAAAACCCTAAGTGATCCAATTTTAATTAACCTAAATGCTAGACTAATTACCCAATGTTAAAGCTGGTCCTAGAACCGAGTGGATCCGAGATTTTGTCATGTGATCGAAACTAATATGATGAAAATGCTTTTGCAGGGTGAATGAAATACATGAACCAATGAAAATGTTATGTTGATTTTCGACTTGCCGTTCGGTGGGTTTAAATCCCAACGTGCTACGTACTTCCGTTTGAATGGAAGATCAAGTCAACGTAGTTCGAATGGGCCCTTTTTAAGAGGCTTTGAATGGTATGCTTTATGATGGGTGTGTGTACGCTTTGCTGCATTTTTGTTTAGGCATTCTTGCAAATTGTTCTGATTTGAGTTTTAGGCCGTTTGTTGCCAAAGGAAGTGTTTGAATTGGCTTATTGTTGGCCAAAAGCCAAAAATGGATTAAGGCTTTTAGCCAAAGAGTTTTGTGATTTAGGCAATTTGTTTGCCAAAAGATTGGTTTATTTAAAGGCTTTTAGCCAAAAACATGTAGATTTGAAGGCTTCTAGCCAAAAGTGTTGATTTAGGCAATTTATTTGCCAAAAGATGTTGATTGGGGCGATTGTCGCCAAAAATGATTATTCGAAGGCTTTTAGCCAAAAAAAGGTTGATTAATTTAAGGCATTTTGCCAAAGAATTGATTTAAGCGATTTATCGCTGAAAGTAGTTAATCTAATTTATAGGCAATGTGTTTGCAAAAATTTTGATTACTGGATTGTATGTAGGCAATTCTTATTGCAGAAAACGTGTTTGGAATTAAGCCTTTAGTCACAATTATTGATTAATTGGACATAAAGACCGAATTTGTTTGAATAGGCAATTTCACCATAGTTATTGATTAACTTAGGCTTTTTAGCCAATATTGTCGTTTAAGCTTAACCCCGATTATTATTAAACGGCCGAACACATACCAAACAACAAACAAGCGATTTAGATCGTGATTTATTAATTGAGACACGTCTTAATATGGCCTATCATTTATAGAGGAATATTACAAGAAGTACTTGGAAAATAATAGCTCGCAAATGTTATGTGAAGTATGATAGATGAAGCATTTATGCTTGAAGACATGCTTAAAAATTAATAGGCAGAGTTTTAGTTTTATGTACCTGATTTAATGACGGCGCACTTCTTAAACTACAGGTTTAAGCTCCTCGTTAAGGGAATATTAATTTAATTCCAATTTTAAGTGACAATTACAAGCAAGAAAGCAATTAAACTAAACTAAAATGCAGAAAGCAGTAGAAGAATCGCAAGGAGCGAGGGGAGAAGGAAGCGTCCGTCACACGACTGAGTGAGTTGAAAAGGTCAACATCCGGGCCTGTATTTTATAGGCAAAACAGACTGTTTTGGGCGGCGAGGGCCGGCCGATTTTAGGCGGCTCGGCTCCGGAGCTTGCGCTGGCCGCCGTGAGGGCGGTCACAGTGGCGCCGTGCCGGTTAGGGCGGCGTAGCCGCTTGTCGCCGGCGGCTGCCACCGCCTGCGAGGAGCGGTACGCCGCGTGAGGGGGCGCGTCCGCCGGCAGCGGCCGGCGGACTTCTCTAGTTTTACGCTTCCGGAGGCTTTTTCGGGAGCTCTCGGACTCCAAAATATTCCCGGGCCAGTTTCGCGATCCCTACGACGTCCAGACGTTTTTAAGTAATATTGGCATACTTCTGGTAAATTTTTCAAATGGCCTCTGGTCCGGCCGAACTGTTTGCAGTCGGGAAACTGGCTTTTTTGAGCCAAAAATTTGAGTATTTCAAACACCTGGAGGATTCTTCACTTGAGTGCCTTTCTCACTTGTGGTGCCTGCTAAGAGGTATCAGGAGAATATACAAGAGGTTTTCTGGCTTTTGCTCGCACCTATATTGCCAGGATTGTATCCGGAGCGCCACGAGATGGTAATGATCCCCTTTATCTTTGCCTTTTGCTTTGTGTAACTTCTTCTTACCCTTCTCCCTTTTTATTTCACAGGAGTTCAGGAGTTAGAGATTGGCAGGCTACGGAGATGTCAGGCTCGTCAGGCCACTGCTGTTTCCCGTCTCTAGATGGAGAATGACAGGCTCCGCACTAGACTGGAGGTTGAGGGGATTCCTCTAGATTTCACAGATGAAGAGGAGGAGGATGATGATGATTCTTCGTCTGACAATGCTTCACCACTTCCACCATCTTGTGCCGGGCAGGCGGCAGCTGGTCCCAGTCGGATGCAACGTTAGCTGGTCCTCTCCATTTTTGATTGCATTTTTTTTTATGATATTTTGTAGCTCCTTGGAGCACATTACAGTATTATTTACATTTCTTTTATTCGTATGCATTTATGGTATACATATACATATATTTTTCAAGACTTCGCTTTACTCATGCACAAAGGAAACAAAACCACAGAAACAAACAAAAAAGAGGCATTCCACCCACTTGCTAGAGTGGTCCACCTTATTAGTGCGAGCATAAATGCCCATTCGGTTTTATTTCAAAACGGACAAAAGATGATAAAATGAAAGCTAACCAAAACCACAGAAACAAAAAGGAGGCATTCCACCCACTTGCAAGAGTGGTCCACTTCATTAATGCTACTTTATTCCAAACTGACAAAAGACGATGAAACGAAGGTTAGAATTGACAGAAAATAAGAGTTACCGCTTTATTCGTATGCCTCCACCACTAATTTCTTATCCGACTCCTTGTGGTGGCGAATCCGCACCTTATCGCCATCGAAAGCAAATGCTAGCTAGCTAATATGACCCTAGCTAATTAACAAGTACTCTTGCAAATCAACAAGGAAATCTAGCAAAAAGCATGCAATCACGGAAGTACCCGTCAATCCCTTCCAGTACTCTTGAAGAGAGAAAGAACAAGGAATTTAAAACAAGAAATCAGAAAACTTACTTCAAGTACTCTTGAAACACTCTGAAATTTTGGCGCGGGCAATTAAATCTTGTAGAACTCAAAGCCTAATTAACTAGGGAAGGATTCGGTTCTAATTCATGCAGATGAAGAACCCGGTCTATTCTTGAAAGAACAAAGAAACACATTGGTTTTTTTGATTTTTTTCAAAGTTGGCTGGGCCGTGGGCAGCTCTTCACATTAATAACCTAGAGCTACCTAATTTAGCTATTACTTAAGTTAGCCAGGCCTAAACCTGATGTGGCCGCAAAGCTTAATTAAATATAAGTCCAAGCTAACTAATTAAAACAAGCCTGACTTAAACATTAACTAATCTAGGGCTAGCCCAACTCTGGAAAATAAGCCCAACTAGCCTTACGCTAAATAATTAAGTCCACTAAAAGAATTTAAACAAAAACAGGACAAATGGGCCAGAGGCCCTACACAACCCATACTTAAGCTCATAATAAAATAACATTCTCCTAAATTTGCCTAAGTATAGAATCATGTAAACTTCATCAACAGGCAGCCTCCTTGCACGCCTCAAGCACCATAACAAGGTTTGGTGCTTCTTCAAGTTCAATCTCACATCTTGCATAAATCTTCAACTAATTAATTGATCTTGAATGCTTCCAATGTTGTAATCTCCTCAACTTTGTAGTTTTCCTGCTATTTTCTAAGCTTTTTTGTCGAATTTCGGTTATCGAATGAAAGAAAAAACTTAGAATATTGGGAACATATATATTGAGGATGTGATATTAATTAAATGGTATTAATGTGATTTACAATCAATTTGAACAGATTAAGGAAATAAAAAATGAGTTTAAAGAGGAATGACATTTTGGTAAGCATGATTTTACCCGAAAAGCCCGAAAAACGGTATTTTAGTGTGAATACTCAAATTTGAGGCTTCAAAAAAAAAGCCAGTTTTTTTCCGGCCGCGGTGGGTGGCGCCGCGCCTTAAGGCGGCGGTGAATACCCAATTTTTTGAGGCTTTTGATGAGCCAATTTTTCCCCGGCGGACGTGGTAATAGTATTGTTTTGTACGAGTTGAGGGTTGCAAAGTCGACTGGGACCGAAGGCCATTTTTGGAAGTTTCACGCGAAAGTATGCCAATTATGGTACTTGAAAGTCGGACGTTGCGAGAATGCGCGGAACTGGTCCCGAAATTTTTTTTTTTTCGGAGGTCCGGAGCTTGGAAAGCCTCCGGAGCGAGAATTAGCAAAACACGAGGCAGGCGGGCTCCGTGCCGCCGTGGTGGTGAACCCTCAACCAAACATCAAAAATGCATATGGATGCATGTGACTAGGAAGAAATGGCAAGTGATGTGTGAGTCGCCACTTGTTTTAATTAATTTTAGGTAAACTAGGAAAACCCTAAGGTGACTGCGCATTTTAATTAACCTAAATGCTAGATAATTGACCCAATAGTTAAAGCATGGTTCTACGAACCGAGGTGGACCCCGGACTATGTCATGCTGAATGGAACTACAAAAATTGAATGCTTTGCAAGGTGAATGAAATGTAATATTGGACTAATGAAAAGTTGGTTATGTGATTTTGACTTGCACGCTCGGGGTTAAATCCCACTCCTACGTACTTCCGTGAATGGAAGATAAAGTCCGACGTAGTTGATAGGGGCCTTTTTAAAAGGGCTTTGAATGGGATTGCTTTAATGCATGAGTGGTGGTATGCCTTTGTGCATTTTGTTAGGCTTTTTGCTGAAAATTGATTGATTTTAGGCTTTGAATGCCAAAAAATGTTTGATTTTTAATGGACTTTTAGCAAAAGAATTTTGCTTTAGGCAATTGTTGCAGAAATTGGAATGTATTTAGGCCGATGTTCGGCAAAATTGATTAATTTGAAGGCTTTTTAGCAAAAGTTTTTGATTAATTTAAAGGCTTTTGCAAAAGAAGGTTGATTTGAGCAATCTGTTTGCCAAAGATGATTTTTTAGGCGATTGTCGCCAAAATTGATTGATTTAAGGCTTTTAGCCAAAATAGTTGATTAATTTAAGGCGTTTTTGGCAAAGAATTGATTTAAGCGATTTGTCCGCTTGAAAGTAGTTTTTCAATTTATAGGCCAATTGTGATACTCAATATTTTGAGGTTCAAAAGCCTGTGGTTGATTTGCTACCTAAATTTGACTGTGCTTATGCAATGAATTTGGCTACAGCAATTTAATTGTGCTACCGTGCATTTGCAAAGTAATTTGACTTTTCCTACGTCTTTGACTCACAGGTCAAGAGCCAATTTTTCCGGCTGCAAACAGTCCGGCGGAACGGAGGCCATTTCGGAGTTCACCGAAAATATATCAATATGGTCTTGAAACGTCCGGATTTTACGAGGATCCGCGAAACGGTCCCCGGAATATTTTTTCGGAGGTCCGAAACTCCAAAACGCTTCCCCGAAGCGACACAGGAGAGGCGCGGTGGCTGCATACCGCACGGGGCACGGCGGCGCCAGCCCCATCTTC
>NW_023590566.1:1732828-1808547 GCF_014843425.1 Jatropha curcas
GAAAAAATATAATTTTTAAAATTCTTATTATGTTTTACCAATGAAGTTATCTAAGTTGAATCGCATTCAAACCTTTAGTAAAGTGACTGAGTATTCGTCCTTGTGAATGAGAGAAAATTTCTGTGGAAAACATTCTTTCTTATGCAACGGCTAGGGAGGTTTAAATTTACTCGAGCCGCGGATGTACCGATCTAAATCCATCCGATTGTTGGCGAGTCGTGTAGTGAATATATAAATACATGAAATTGATGAGTTGTCGACGAGAAAAAGCAATATTTTTACTACCCGTACAGTTTATTTCGGATTCAAGGGATATGGTTCAACTTGGGTATCCATACCGTTAATTAAATATTTTCAAAATACCTTTAAATTAATTATTTTTTTGAAGAAAATTTCCTATATCTATTAAACCTCATGTTAATTATAATGTAATGCTATAATTTTATACAATATTTATATTATATTTTTTATTAAGTCAATTTTTATAATATATTTACTTATTTTTTTTTTTGAAAAATAAAAAAAATATATTTTTATGCTAACTTAGTATTTCAACATTGTTAAAACGGATAAGTATAATTGGGATCCGGATAGGTCATCGAGGCAAAAGTAAATTTTTAAACGGATGCAAGTACCTTAAAGTATATACATCGGATTCCCGAGTCAGATAGATAATTTTAAGCGTGTACTGTACTGACTTGTTACCATCTCCTAGAGCCTAATGCACTGCGAGTAGATTAGGCTTAACCAATGGTTAGGGAATCCTGTGGTATAAAAACCGGAAAATTCTTACCATGGTTTTTTGGAAAATAAAATAGAGGAACTTTATTATTATTATTATCATTATATTTAACATTGTAAATTTACAATTAAATCTTTTAGCCATAATTTATTTGATTGGAATTATTTTTATAATATATATAATTTCTTTAAAAAAAAACCTTGACGATTTGTTGAATTAAGGGATTGCATTATTATTATTCTATTATTAATCTTGGACTTTAGTTTTTTGAATTAGTCACACATAATTAATAGAACATTAAATAAATTCAAATTCACCCATTAAATCAGCATATATTGATTTATTAGGCAAACTAATAAAGATAGATGTTTCTTTTTATTAATATATGGATATTTACACATAATTATTTAATATAATAACGGATAATATTTGAATTTTAAATTAAACATTTAAAAAAGTATGTCTAAATTTTAAAATAAAAAAATAAATATTTCTTAATTAGGAACAATTCAATAGAAGATTACATATAAACACGTGTGTTTTCGTACCCCGCCCGAACGGAACTCGAAACGTCCTTTGGTGATTTTTGGTGATGGAAAACGGATTTATTTAGAAAAGTGATGGAAAACATTTATTGGATTAACAATGCCAATAAATCGGGTCTTAAAAAATCATTTTTTGAGTTGCCTCATTTATTTCGGCAAGGGACAGTTTTCAATTTTATTTTATAAGAAGAGTGATCTCATTTTAACCCAAATTTCATTTAAGGCCTTCACATATTAAAGAAGACTAGTGCAGGACACCAGATGCGATTCTGGGTAGGGAATTTGGGTATACTGTCGGCCCATTGAGCGACGCCTGGGATAAACATACCGCCTCTTTTAACCTATGGTTTTCAATTTATTTTAGTTAGAAAAGCCACAATTATTTGATTTACTTAACCACCTCAATGATCGGGACCGGTTCTTATATGGAAAAATTAATTAATCGTTCCAACCAAATCAATCATCGCATCGAATTAATTTCAAACCAAGCGGATTTAAATCAATTAAATAAAAGACCCGCTTTGCTTAATGTTATAAGGCGGGCAACAAACCGAACCTAAAAAATACATTCTACCGATTCAAAAATTTAAACCAAAACAAAACCTTCAAAAACCCAAAATCATGCAACAATTATTATTTATCTCTACATTCCACATTTTATTTTTTAATTTAAACCCCTAAAAATGCAATTATAAAAGCACACGAATTAAATAATCATTTTCATCCCCTACACCTCTGCCCCACCCACACCATTCCCCACTCCCTCCAAATAAGTAAAATTACATTTTGTATTTTAAAACTCTTATTGAATTGCAATCTGTTCGTACATTTAGACAATTTTCGGATCTTATTGAAGAAAATTAAACTTTATTTTGTGCAAAATTTATTTTAATAGAGACAAAATTATTTTAGAAAATCTTAGAACAGCGGCGTCACGCGACTTGTTTCTTCCTTGAACAAGTTGCGTGACGGCGACTGGTTCCTCCTTGAACAGTAAGGGCGTGACGCAAACTATTCTTTCCACAATTGGAAAATGAGCACTGGTATGTATAAACATAACGTTTTTGGGTATGAAACCCAGTTCCGTCACGCAGTCTGCCAGATCCGTATGGATCCACCTTGGCTGCGGGCGCTTCAACTGCTCTAATCCGAACTTTTTTTTTTTTTTTTCACATAACTTTGTTTAATATCGTTCTTTTATTTTAAATATGCTTTAGAAAATCTAAACGACAAAAAATGAACAGAAATACAGTTGTTAACTAGATTAAAACTACTTAAACAAGAAACATATAAATAATAAAAATACAAAAAGTAAAAAGGAATTACCTAATCTTCAGATTGAGGATTGTAAGATGGCTTATATGGCTTACAGATGGATGGCTAAGGACGTTTCCAGAAGCTTTGTCCAACAAGGATTTAAACATTCACTCCTTTTCCTCTCTTGCTTTTCTTTTTTTTATGATTTTATTCTTTTCACCCAATAATTGATAATCTAATGGTTCTTTTTCTTCAAAGGAACTTCAAAGAGTCTCTGGAGAAAAACTAGCCAAGTGTGTTTTTTAGACGCCTAAAAGGCCTATCCTCGAATGATGAGCAAAAAGATAAATTATAGAAGTTAGGGCAACGAAGTCGCTGCGTGACGAATTCTAGTCAGTGCGTGACGTAGCTTACTGGTGGACCTGTAACTACGTGTCGTTCAGTTAAAAAGATTCGTTCGTCGCTCTTGATAACGACTACAACATGTCTGAGCTAGCATTAGAGTTGTGTGACGTAGCTTATTAGTGCCGGTTCACGCCCACTGAGTAGCTGCATGACGCAACTCTGACCTAGTCAGGAAACTTAATTTTCGGTTTAATTTAAAATTCTTCTTGGATTACAGACTTCTAGATAGCATTAACCATTCAATTTTGCATCCTCATTATCCTCACGGATCCAAGTTGGCCACTAAAGACCGCGGCGTCAGCAGTTTGCCCCCACTTTATCATTAATCGTGTAAAACGAATTTAATGTTAATGTTGGTTCGCGTCCCTTCTCCTCTCTGGTTGGTATAGTTCTCGTGGTCATACTGGCTGAGAGCTCAGTATTGTGAAATCGGGGTCTTTGTATTGGTCTCCCGGGATTTCGCTGCTTTCGGCATATGCTCTCTATTATGTCCTCGTCGGTGTATAGTGTGTCCTCTCTCGTGTTTGACCGCGAGTGTGGTTATTAAGATTCTGATCTTCGACAAGGCACATTAGATTCTATCTATCTCCTTTTTGTTCACTGTTCCTGACTCAGCCTCAGAGATTACGCCAATTCTGTCTTGCTTAGTTAGCTTACGGTATTTCGTCGCTGTGAGACGAGAGAATTAACCCATTCATCCTTGTGTCCTCATCGGATCAGGCGGGGTATAAAAAACACGCGTCAACAGTTTGCCCCCACACTTTATCATTAATTGCATAAGCAATTAATGTTAAAGTGGCCTACTGACGCGCCTTCAATCTTGGGTTGAATCTGGTTACGTCCAAAGCTCAGTGTAATCGGCTTTGTTGGCTCCAATCGGATCTGCAGACAACTCCAAAGCTCGGTGTAATCGACTTTGTTGTTCACTCCTCAGCTCAGTGTAATCAGCTTTAGAGGGTTTGATGATGTCCAAAGCTCGGTGTAGTCGGCTTTGTTGTTCACCTCCTCGGCTCAGTGTAATCGGCTTCAGCTTCGTGATACACATCACTGCTTGGTGGGACTAAACGGCTTTCCGAAACCATCACCGATTGTCCTGAGGGTAATTTGGTGAATTGTGATGATTTTCGCCCCTGTGTGGCGCAGTAGATGGAATTAGTAGATGGAATTATTGAAGTATACGAGCCGCACACCGACTCCAAATTGCCTAAATAAACCGACTTGGGCTTTGATGGGTTCTTGATGGGTTTGGGCCCATTAACCCTTTTCCTTTATAAATCACCTTTTACTTTTCATTCTTTTTTACTTTAAACTTTCAAACTTCCAAACTCTCTCTGAACTCTAACAACTATGGCCCAAGTTCCCGAGATTCCTGCTTCTGCCTACGCTCCCGAGATGGAGACTCTGGCTGTGATCCCGGATATCCCTATCTTCGAGGGTGATCGGATTTCTGTGAGCCGCAATGCCCTTACTTTCGGTAAGCAGCCTCTTTAATTTCTTCCGGCACCGGGCTCTGATTTTTTGATTCGATACAATACCGACGCGATGCGCGGTTTCCAGAGTGAGGTAAGTGAATTACACTTGAATTTCTAGCTTTCTGTGTGATTCTGGGTGATTTTTGAATGAATATTTTCGTTCTTCATGCTGTCTATTCATGATTCTGGGTGATTTTTGAATGAATATTTTCGTTCTTCATGCTGTCTATTCATCGACAGTGGTGTCACGTAGGAGAGAGTTGCGTGACGCAACTATTCTCTTGTGAACAGTTGCGTGACGCAGCTATTCTCTTGTGAACAGCTGCGTGACGCATCTGTTCAAAGCCGCATGACCCCTCAATTTCTGAACTTTGATTTTGATCCTTTTGCGCACCTTGATACCTTATTTGTTGTCTAGGAATGTGATGCCATGTTGAATCCGGCTTCTTTAGACCCTGTAAGCTCATAGAAAAACACAGGAAGGTTAGATTAATGTTAGGTTTTCCCTCTTACCTTCGACAGATGCGTTATACGACTGTGCTTTGGAAGAACAGTTCCGTGACGCAGCTGTTAGTGAGGTGACGCAGCTCCGTGGGTAGCTGTGTGACGCATCTCCAAAGTTGCGTGACGCTGCTACAGTTGTGTGACGCAGCTTTTTCTGACTAGAAGGCTTTATTTTCCTGTAATTAAAACAAATAACTGTTAGCTTAACTCTTTATTTGAATAAATTTCTTACATAGGTCGATCTGAGTAAGGCCCGAGCTGGCGGGTCCTCTACTGATGCCTCTGCTTTTTGGGATTTATTGGACCCTCGAATGCGGTCGAGAGTTATCGCCGCTGGTTTTGGCAATTATGCATTGGGCCTCCACCGGACTCAGCCCCGGTTCCCACCTGCCATGCGCTACGCATTGATGGAGCGGTGGAATGACTATACACACTCTTTTATTTTCAGCTTCGGAGAGCTAACGTTTACACCGGCCGATTTCACTGCGATTACCGGGATTGGATTTGATGGTGACGCTGTTCCTTTAGACGCCCAGTACCAGACGGCTGCTTTGTGAGCCGAGCTAGTAGCTACCCTGCTTGTTGTTACTACACGCACCAGGTACACCTCGCAGGGCTCTGTCTCCTATAAGGTTGTGTATAAATTTTGGGCTGAGCGGATCCAAGCGAGGTTAGCGGCTTGGAGGGAGTTACCTGAGGATGCCAAGCCTACGGCCCCTGCGTACACTAGAGAGGAGAGGGACCAGGCAGCGAGGTCCTTCATTTTTTACATTATATCCTCGCAGCTCCTCTGCACCTCCCAGAATAAGGGGGATCCTACTGTTTTGGCTTGCTTGCAGGACCTGAGCCTTGTCGGCACTTACGACTGGGCTTCTCTTGCGTTGGCTCACCTCTAAACCATGGTCTGGATGTATGGACCAGGGGTAGTGGTGAGTCTAACTGGCAGTTCCTTCGCCCACTCGAGGTAAGATACCTATCCTTCTGAATGTATGGACCAGGGGTAGTGGTGAGTCTAACTGGCAGTTCCTTCGCCCACTCGAGGTAAGATACCTATCCTTCTGAATTTTCTTCCTTTATTTTTCAATGACCCAAATTCACACTCAACTGTTTGAATCTTGTCACAGGTATGGGCGTATGAGTATCGGATCTATCTTGGGGGTCCTGAGAGTGATACGCTCGCTGAGGGTCGACGGATTCCTTGACATCTGGTGCACCGCCATTATACTAATTTCATTGCAGAGGATCCGTACCACTGGAGGTGCTACCTGAACGACAGGGCCTTGGCTGATGTAAGTATAAAGAATCTTTTAAGTATGTCTCCCCTCTTATCTTTACTGATTATTTGGCTGACTTCTCTATTTTGTAGCTCTTTCTGACTCCATGGGAGAGAGATGCTTGGACAGGCTATGCCCCTCGAGTTCGAGCGGAGGCCCTTACCCGGTCCAGAGTCTTACTTCAGGGCTACTGGCTGGACCGGTATTATCTAGGAGAGAGGGTCCTCGAGATCCGTACTGCCACGGCCCACAGGCGAGTGCCTGTTGCTTCCCCTAGCCACATATGCACATTGGACAGGTTGACCCCAGAAGACAGGTTATTAGAGTATGGTGGCTTCCCAGCCGATGATTATCTAGAGCCCGGTGATTATGCCTCCTATCTCTCCACCCGACTAAAGACTAGATTGACAGATGTCCGAGAGTACTCTCAGGTAACTCTTTTGTCCTCATCATTGATTCTCCCAACACTTTGTCCGAGTAACTAACTGGCTTCCCCTGACTTGTTGCAGGATAGAAGGAGGCATCAGACTCCAGCTTTCTATGAGGCGCAGGCAGAGGTTGGTGCTCCTGCCGGGCCTACGGGTGTTATGCTAGGTGATGTCCCCTTCCCTCTGGGCATGGAGGTTACTTTGGATCCTACCCTAGGGCTTGGACCGACCCTTGCTATTCCTGCTGATCTCAGGCAGGCTCCGCCACAGCTACAGCTGGATCCTGAGCATGCCACACATATAAGCATAACAATGAATTTACTGAGCCAGAAATACTTACCTGGAGGATTCTTCATTGAGTGTCTTTCTTCACTTGCAGGTGCCTGCTCAAAGGTATCAGGAGCTACACCAGAGGTTCTGCTTTGCCCGAACCTATATTGCCAGATTGTACGCGAGCGCCACGAGATGGTATGATTGTTTCACTCTTTGCTTTTTGCTTTGTGTACTTCTCTTACCCTTCTCCCTTTTTTATTTCACAGGAGTTAGAGATTGGCAGGCTACGGAGACATCAGGCCCGTTAGGCTGCTGCTATTTCTTATCTCCAGATGGAGAATGACAGGCTCCACACTAGACTGAAGGTTGAGGGGATTCCTTTAGATTTCTCAGATGAAGAGGAGGATGATGATGATGATTCTTCGTCTGACGATGATCCACCACTTCCACCATCTTCTGTCAGGCAGGCGGCAGCTGGTCCCAGTCGTAGGCGACGTTAGGCTTCTCTCCATTTTTGATTGCTTTTTTTTTTTTAATTTTGTAACTCGTTTGAGCACATTACAGTATTATTTACATTTCTTTTACAGTATTATTTACATTTAACTCGTTTTGAGCACATACAGTATTATTTACATTTCTTTTTAGCAGTATTTATTTACATTTTGATTTTGAGACTTCACTTTTATTACCGCTTTATTCGGATGCCATCACTCGCTAACTTTTTCCTATTGAAATTCCTTGTGGTGGCGGGAATCCGCACTTATACCCCACAAAGTACATGGAATAAGCCAGCTGGTGCGAGCATTATTTTCAAGCCGTAAGGCTTTTCCTCTTCCTATAAATACGGAGTCCCATTCTTCAATTCTGCTTCCATTCCACCTGCATTCGAAACAAACGTTCTAAGCAACCCTTTTATTCTTCATGGCATTAATAAGAAATCAAGTCTCATTCTTTCTGTTCAATCACTTTCCCTGTAATATGATGAGAGATACCCCTGAATCAAATGATAGAGATATAGATATTTCAGAAGACCTTGAAGCTGACCATGGTTTTCTTGGTCCTGGCTCCATAAGGACGTTCAACCCCACAATACATAGTTTTTTCGATTTGAAGATTCTGAAAGTGACGCCGAACTAGGAGCGAGATGCTTGGCCGCCCAATCAATGGGGTCACACACCAGATATAAGTAGATATAGACCCAGGCCCAAGATACGATCTGACGAAGAGATATATAGATAAAACTATGTCCGGTACTTCCTGGTGGAATAGATTCGGACCAAGGCCTTCCCTTAGAGCCTTTCTTGAATAGGGTTCTGTCCATGGATGCGAACCCCTCTTGGGTTCGGGCTTGTTGTTTCCTATTGTTGAACATGTATGCTATGAAAAATCGCCAACCTAGAATTGGAGATTTTTGACTATTGACCGTCGTCCGAGACATGCAGGTGTATCGTCGCACCATCTTCATGATGATCATAGGAGAGACCATGTGCTGGGTTAGGGACATTGCCCTTCAGGTCACCAACTTCAACGTTCACCATCGGGGTTGCCCGATGTTCACCAACTTCAGACGTTCACCATCGGGGGTTGCCGATGTTTACTGCAAGCCCTGGCTTTAGATAAGTTCAGCATGATTCCTCTTATGGTCCTGCCAATTTTCGCACCGCGCTCCTGAGGACACTTTGATTTTGAAAGAGTAACCCGTGATTCGGTGGACTTGCCCCTTTGGTGGAGGATTGGAAGCTGGTCACTACTGGGAAGTATGAAACCTCAATGTTGAGCTATATGCCAGTCTTGATTCGGCTGCATAGCCTACTTTTCAGACAGACATCAACCGCCAGTGTGGTTGCGTTTTCAAGTGCGCAATTTCCAGAGTCCAATAATTCAAAAGTGCGCCCATGACGCAGAGTCTGTTGACCAACCTAGCTGATCGTTGGCAGAGATCGGAACACTGGTACATGGTCAGGGGGTGAATGCATGACACGTGACATCCTGAGTAATGCTGATTTTTTTTACGTTCCCAGTGAAATCGAAACTGGGTCTTGGAGGGGTCGGGTGTTTTGATGATCCAACCCTGTGATGAATGCTGGTTGCTTTGCTTTTCTCTTTATTCAATTCCTGTACTTCGAGGGCTATGAGCTCGTATCGTTGTGTCCTTTTTTGCGCTTCAAATTGAATAATCCTCTGATTCTCTTCTTATTGATTCCTTTATTGATTCCTGTTTGCTGCACTTAAAGACACCAAAAGACAACAACAAATCTTTTCTTTTGAAATTATTTACTGGATTAGCACCTGGGCCTCCTGCCTTTGGATTAAAAAATGAAAGCACATTAAAGTAGATTATTTAACTAAGGATGGAAACTTATATCTTTGAAAAAAGAAAAGGGGTGACCATTTTATCACCTGCAATATTCAAAAAGAGATAAAATATACAACTCCCTCATGTATGCATGAACCTATTTAAGTGCTACGGATTTTATTAATGGTTTTCCTTTATCGATCCTTCCAAGGAAACCACCGAGAAAATAACATTTGACCTCCTGATCGCCGTCTAAAAGAATCCAACACTCAGGCAGGACCTCGCAACACTCAGGCAGGAAACCAACAGCCCAAAATCTTCAAAACGAAATTGAGCAAATGCTGATCAAATACGCATGAGGAGGGAAGGGTCTTGGTAATCACATCAATAACCCCAGAAACAAAAGTGGAAAGCCAAAATTTGACAAAGTAAAAAACTACTTTAATAACAATAGTCGTTCATACTAATACTATTCCCTATTCCTCCTTCTAGTCAGTTTGATGGCAATTGAGCAACCAGTCGCAGTATGTAAATGCAATTGGCATAAATTTCTCATTTAAACTAAGCCATTAATGCGTTAATCTCAATTTTTTTTAAACTCCTAACGTTTTGCCGTAGGCTTGCCTTTACGAGTTTTCAACGCTAACGAGCTCATGTTCTTAACCTAGGTCGCCCCTTTCGGGTTTTTCAACGCTAGCCCTTTTTTTTTTATGATCCGACATCATCATCTCAGACATAGAATTTTCATCTCGGGTCTTGGTTAACGATCCGATTAAAAGGCCTTCCCTTTTCCCTGTAGTGACGCAATTCCAGCGGCACCCTTGGGCCCAATTATTTCTGAATTCTGAACGGTCCATCGCAGTGGGTTTTCTGAATTTTCCCCCGGATGATTCCTGGGTGGTCTAACAGTCTGACCAACACTAAATCTCCATTTTTCAAAGCCCTTGGATGTACCTGCTTATTGTAGAAACGAGCAATCCTTCTCTTTCTCATCTGGTACTGGAATCTGGCATTCAATCTTCTGCCATCTAAAAGTGCCAGATCTGCATATCTTTTCTTGACCCACTCTTCTTCGGTCAAACCAGCTTCCACGAGAACCCTGAGAGACTTCTTCTCGAGCTTTATTGGTAACATTGCCTCCATCCCATATATAAGCTCGAAAGGAGAAGCTCCATTCACTCATTTGGAGGTAGTTCGATGCCCCCAAAGTGCGAAAGGAAGTTTCTCAGCCCAGCTTCTATACTTCTCGCAAATTTTGGACAGAATTCTCTTAATATCTTTATTGGCCGCTTCCACTGCACCATTAGCTTGTCTTGATCTCCTTATTGGCGGCTTCCACTGCACCATTAGCTTGAGGTCGATAAGGAGAAGAATGGTGATGCTCAACCTTATATCTATATAATAACTGACTGACGTCTACTTGGAAGTGAGAACCATTGTCTGTGACTATATGATGAGGAACACCATAGCGACAGAAAATGTTATGCTCAATGAATCTAGCCACTTGTTTGGCAGTCAAAGTCTTGTAAGACTGAGCTTCAATCCACCTAGAAAAGTAGTCCACAGCCACTAAGATATACTGATGTCCATTTGATGCTGCTGGCGTGATCTTGCCAATAATATCTATGCCCCAGGCTGAAAAAGGCCAAGAAGCAATTGTTGGATGAAGCTCAACAGCAGGCAAATGATTTCTGTTATCGTAGTACTGGCAAGGTTTGCAATGACGAACATAGTTGACACAGTCACGTTCCATCTGCACCCAAAAGTAGCCTTGCCTCATAATCTTTCTGGCCAAACTCATGTCGCTCAAATGATCAAATGAGTACCACAGACTCCATCATGGATCTTCTTCATTATCTGTTCTCCTTCCTTCTTGCCTACACATCTTAGAAGCATTCCATTCCAGGCCCTCCTATACAATTCACGATCGACTAGGACATAATTCAGAGCCATTTTCCTTAGAATCGATCGATCTTCTTTTGTTGCGTCATCAAAAAAGGTTCCATCTTTCATGTACTGCAAAATATCCATAAACTAGGGTTCTTCCTCTGACTCAACCTGATTCACAAAATGTTCTTCATAGCATGGGATATTTGCTGCGGTAATGATAAATGGCTTCTTTGGGACCTTACGGACCTTACTCAATCTTGGCCAACGCTGAAGCGCTAAGATTTGCCAAAGCATCTGGGAATTCTGGTTATAAGTTCTACTATGGTGAGTAAAAAGGTGTATTTTGTCAATGAGTGCTGCTTTCCTTTTAACAAAGTATTCACATAAGGGCTTCAGCTATGCTTCGCTCAACTTTCCACTCTTTCATGGGCATGTTCATAACCAACAATGAGTCTCCTATGCACCTCAACCTCCTTAGCACCTGTTGCAAAGAAGAGGACCTCGATTATTTCCCATAATACATGCTTCGTATTCCCTGCCTATTGTTGGTGAATGGGGAACAATTTTAACCTTTTGCACATTGTTGTCAACGTCACCCCATTGGGCGCTTTTCCTATACAATACCAGCTCCAGCTCCATTCTATTGGCTGATCCGTCAAAGTATAGTTTTCCCACGACCTTTTTCAACACATAACAATGTTCGTCTGGAAATTCTAGCTGCCCATGTTCATCATCTGGCAATGGGATTCTCAGTCTTGGATCTGCAACAACCCGACCTTTGACCGGTCTTCCTTTGTGAAAACTCCGCATCTACATGGACATCTGAATTAACCATTTGGACAACCGTCCTTTACTAGATGTAGGTGTTTTTTTTGAAAGATACTTCATCGGATCAATTTAGAGAACAAAGGTTGACCTGAAAAGAATCAAAATAAGGCCTCAATTCTTGATATGGAAACCACACTGCCATACATGTCTTCTCTATCAAATTATACTTCTCCTTAATAGGCAGTAATTTCTTACTGATATAATAGATGGCCTTTTCTACTCCAGTAGCATTTGGCTGTGCCAACATAGCTCCAACTCCTGCATCCTCTACAGACAAGTATAGAATCAAGGGTTCTCCCCGTCTAGGAGAACTTAACACTGGTGGATTCATCAAGTACCCCTTTATAGGATTAAAGCCCTTCTCACAATCCTTGTTCCATCTGACCGGTTGGTTCTTCCTAAGCAACTTGAAGATTGGAGCACAGGTAATAGATAATCTGAAAATGAACCTGCTGATAAACTGGATCTTCCCTAAGAAACTTCTCACCTGACGCTCTGTTCCACCTGACGCTCTGTTCTCGGCGGTTCCATGTCTTAAATGGCTTTTATTTTATCTGGGTCAATCTCGATCCCGTTAGGTCCTACAACAAAACCTAACAACTTCCCCTTCATTACCCCAAATATGCACTTTTTAGGATTGAGTCTTAAATTGTATTGGTTGACCCGCGCGAAGAACTATTCCAACATCTCCGTATGTTCTTCTTGTGTTTTTGTCGTGATCACCATATCATCCACATATACCTCCAATCCTCTATGGATCATATCATGAAACAAGGTTGTAGCCATTCTCTGATATGTTGCTCTGGCATTCTTCAACCCAAACGGCATCACCTTATAATAGAAGGTCCCAAAATCGGTAATGAAGGCGATCTTATGCTTGTCAACCAAAGCCATCAAGATCTAGTTGTACCCAGAGAATCCGTCCATAATGGAATAACATCCCATTCCTGCAGCACTGTCGATCAGAACATCTATATGTGGAAGTGGGAAGTCATCTTTGGAGTTCATCTTTTGGGCGAGGCTTTGTTTCAAAATCTCTGTATGACACAGACTCTTAGTTCCCATCCTTCTTAAGCATAGGGAACTATATGTTTTGCTAAAACACTCAGGGTACACTACCTCCAAGAAACCTGCATCTAGCTGCTTCTGAACCTCAGCCTTGATCTTGTCTTGCCATTCTGGTCTGACCCGTCTTCTTTTCTGTTTTACTGGCTTGATATTCGGATCGGTAGGGATGAAATGCTCTGCAATTGATCTGTCGATCCCCGGCATATCAGCATAACTCCAAGCAAAAACTTCTGAATTCCTCTTGAGTCATTCTTGGAGATCTTTTCTGAGTTCAAGCTTAAAGTCTAATCCGATTTCGATTATTTTGGGATCTTCGGTGGTGCTTAGGTTAAATGCGAAATGATGCAATGCATTTATGTCGGTGGTGCTTAGTTTTAAATGCGAAATGATCATATGCATTTATTGTCAAACTATGCTGTTGGTTATAAAAAATCAGGAAAATAAGAAAACAAGTAATCAAAATTCACTTCCATTGATTGAAATAGTAAAGGAAATCCATCCAAATCGTTCTCAAAACAACATTCAGAAAAACGAAAAATAGGATTAAGAGCTTGTTCAATACATTCATCACAACTATCTTTAATGGCTTGTATGACTTCATCGACACTAGGAGCATCCTCGGTCTCTGGAGCAGCTTTTTCTTTCATCTCTGTGCGCTTCGACACCTCCAGCATCTTCCTCTCAGCTTCCTCTGCATCTTCTACTGCTAGCAATGATTGGAGGATCCTCGCCTTGGACTTCTGCTTTTGAGTCATCTTTGAAGTTGCGTCCTAATCCCGAGAAAGTCTTCAAACTCTGACATCTTTTGGGACCATTCCGAGCCACTTCCTGCTTGAACCATGCCGATCATAAATTGTGTACCATCTATTAATTGCTCAAAAGAAGGATCTGGAGACTTGATAATCTGTTCCTCAAAATCTGTCATGAAAATCTCCAAGCCTAGATATGTCTTTCCTCTGCTCTGAAACTCTCTGGAAGCCTCCGGGGTCAAGAAAATCCTGTTTGATCCCGGATCTTTTATCGGAGACTGAACTTCATACTTCTCTTTCTTCCTATTCTTTGAATAGCCCAAACCGTATCGGTGCTTTTGACCACTTGAGGATGGCACTGGTTCAAACCTGCCTTGTAAATCTCAGCCTAACCCCTTGCCGTACTTCCACTGCATTTTCTTCATCATCTTTCGGGAGAAAGGGCTCATCCTATTAACTGCACTCTTCTTTTTTTCGGGAGAAAGGGCTCATCCTATTAACTGCACTCTTCTTTTCGGTGATTATAACATCATCAATTACAGCCACCTGAAACCCAGATAAAGGAACAGCTGCCTCGAAACTTTCCACAGTAGCCACATTCAGTTCTTCCTGAGCATTAATCTTTACAACATCAGTGCCCCAAGGTATCTTGACCTTTCTGTGCAATGTGGATGGAATCATACCCAAAGGATGAAGCCACGGCCTTCCCAATATATCCAAGACTATCACCTCCACCCAACTCTCTACTACTCCTGTTGAGATTTTCGCCCTGAAAATTCCTTTAGCGCTATGCATGGTGTTATCATAAGCTTTTATAACCATGGTAGATGGCTCGAGTTTCGACTCTTCAATCTTGAATTTGGACAACATTTTTAGTGGACAAACACACAGTGCTGACCCATTATCAACCATCACATTACGGGTCTCTCTTCCATTAACACCCACTTGAATGTAGAGAGGTTTGAAATGGTTCCCACCTTCGGAAGGAGGATCAGAATCGAAGAAAGTTACCTCCCCTATCCTGCGCTGCAGCACGTTAATCATATCCACACTCTGAATCCTTGTAGGAACTCTAACGAACGTCATGGCCTCCAACAAAATTTCTCTGTGTTCTTTCGAAGCTATCAATAAATCCCATAACGAGATGTCAGCCTTAGTCCTCTGTAATTGACTCAGTACTGCATTTGCTGTCACCCCGCTCGGTACTCTGTTCAGGCTACTTTCTCCTATTTCAGTAAACTTTTTCTGTGCTTTACCTGCCTCAACTTCCTTTTTCTTCTCTCTGAGTTGCTCTTCACCTTCTCTGGTATCTTCTTTTCCGTCCCATCAATAACAATTCCTTTTTCTTTAACCAGGGAATTATTGTCAGGATTGTATACACGACCGCTCCGGGTCAAACTCTAGACACCAACTTCATTCACATCATCATCACTACTATAATACCATTGGTTCGCTTGATCAGCCAAACTGTTTTGATTTGCTAGCTGAACTTGCTCATCCTCATTGTCTGGTACCTCACCAATCTTGACTGTGATACTCATTTCTATTTCAACTTTCACCGGCTTCCTTTCCACCTCTTCTTCACTGCTGCAGTCATCCCAGATGTTCAACATGGCACACATCCTCTCTTCCAACTCTGCTTCTGCCAATACCAGCTCTTCAGGCAAACCACTTCCAATTACCACCTGTTTGGAGACGTATGAGATGGATAGTTAATACTAGTAACTGACAGTAAAGGATTATCCCCCTTGAAGAAGTACGATCAGAAGGTTAAGTAATCTTTCACAAACTTTGGCAATTATCAGTAGAATGACCTTTGCATTGATGATACTCATAGTCTTGATCAACAAATCTACCCTGAATAGGTTTAGACGAATTAATTGGTAGCTTTGACAACACACCATTCTTGATGCAGGATCTCATAAATGTGCTTAAAGGTCTACCTAAATCAGTGAATTCCCTTCTCACTTTCTCATCTTCTGGCTCTTTCATTAACTGCCCCTACTATATTACTGCTCCCTGATTGGTTCTGATTGCTACTTCCGGCATTTCTGTCACCATAGGAAGTCCGATAGTTGCCGAACCCTCTATTCTTCTTCTTTTTCTCCTTGTACAGCTCCTCTATGTTCAAACCAGCTCTTTGAACTAGAGCAAAATCAGTAAGGGGTTGGGTCAACATCCTCTCCTTAAAGAAAGGTAACAAACTCCTGCTAAAAATTCTGATCAACTCTTGATCCTTTGGTCTTGTCTGAACCCTATACAGCTTTGTTCTCCATCTCCTATAGTAATCAGAAAAGCTTTCATCCTTCCCTTGTCTCAGGCTCTCCAAATCACGTCACGAAGACAAAACTCATCACTGTCATCTGTTTAAGTGCTTGAGAAAAGCAGTCTTAAGCTTGACCCAATCTCTCGTGTGTCTCCACATCCAAACGTCATAACCATCTCCTATAGCTTTTTGTGCAATGTCTGAGGAAATGGGCCCGTAACACATCTCTTCATCATAGGAAAAAACGGTTCAGTTGGCTTGGGCAACACGAATGAACTCAGACAAATGAGACCTTGGGTCGTTATCCCCTTCGAATAAGGTATGCTTAAAGGTCTTGGAAGAAGTAGAACTTGTGGACTTCAAGACATATTCAGTCACGTGAAAATTGGTGACTGGATCTTTTTCTTTCAAGATAGACATCTTTTCCACCTTATCCTTTAATTCTGCTAACTGTTTCATCAGATTGTTCTCAACTGGACCAACATTATCAACTGATGCTTGGTTACCCAAAGTGTGTTCTGGAGCCTCCCTTTCCTCAACTACAGGGGAAGCCGGTTGATTACTTGAAGAAGGGGGAAGCCGGTTGATTACTTGAAGAAGGAGTATCCTGATTCCCTGCCCTCTCTTGAGCAAAAGCAGCGGCTATTATATCAGTTCTAGCCCTTAACTGGGCCGGATAAAAACTAGTCTCATTCGCACTATTGTCAGCCATCTCAACTACAACAGGATGTAAATCAGAAACCGAACCAGCCGAACTTGAACTAACCACAGAACTAACCGGAGCACGCTCGGAGCACGCTCGGGGATTGGGGACACTCTGACCAGACGTTGACCAGGATGTTGGTGCCAAACTCTCGAAGTGATTTCCCGGGACGGATCAATTTTTGCTGATAAATAAAAGGACTTGAGTCAAAGAAGGCTCTGCATGTATGCATGAAGAATAAAGGCACATAGGATGAGGAATGCAAATATAATGTGCTAATAACCAGTATGGAAATAAAATCTCGTTTTTGACGACTGGACCTAGCAATAATTTACTTTGTACTCAAACATTTCCGGCATTATCTGTCGTCGACCGTTCCTTTTGGATTTTGCAGTCGGCTATTTTCTCTCGAGTCCCTAATTTTTGCCTTGGAATGAAAGAATTTCCAAGCGGGATACTTCTTATTATTATATTTGTTTTTGTGTCCTTACTTTTTGCTTTGGAACAGATGGTCCCAAGCAGGATCTTATTTTGATTAATTACAATTTTTTTGCAATCTCACGCTTACTTTCTTTTTGCAAATCCTCAAACGCTTACTTTCCAAATAATGCGAGAAATGTGAAAATTCCAAGGAATCTCAACAGCAGTGCAAGCCACTTTCTAAAAATACGAAGTAACTTAAAAAGATTAATTTTCTAAATTATATTTGAAACTACTTTCCTCTAATAAAACTTCTTAATTTTTGGTTTGGGTGGAAGATTATTTGGAGTAATTTGGAAAGTAAAAGTTAAGATAAACCAAGCAGGATCTTATTTTGATTAATTACAATTTTTTTGCAATCTCACGCTTACTTTCAAATAATGCGAGAAATGTGAAAATTCAAAGGAATCTCAACCACGTGCAAGCCACTTTCAAAAATACGAGTAAACTTAAAAGATTAATTTCTAATTATATTTGAACTACTTTCCTCTAATAAACTCTTATTTTTGTTTGGGTGGAGATTATTTGGAGTATTTGGAAAGTAAAGTAAGATAAACTTAAATTTTAACCAGACTTAAATTATTGGTAATTACTTAAATTTATGTGAAATCGCACACCAAAATATAGTCTAGTAGTAAGTGCATATACAAAATCTAAAACAACTGGAATCTGATTCCCGCGTTTAAGTGAAAAGCATCCATTGGGTAGAATTATTTATTATTTGTTTAACATTTGGGAGACTGAATTTAATCACGAAAGAGATAGTTAGTCTTATTGCTTTCACAGGTTTGTGCGGCTTGAAGAGACTTGAAGAATTACACCTAGCCTTTAATATATTTTGAGGCAATTTCCCTCTTTGTCTACACAATTTGACATTTGTCAGATACTTAGATCTATCCTATAACTATTTCAGTGGGTAGATTCCTTCATCTTGGCTATCTAGTCTCGAATCCCTCAATTATATTAATATTGGACATAATCTTTTTTGAGCATTCTTCTTTTCCTTTTTTTTTTGAGAATTTATGAATTCTTTATTTAATTATGACAACTTATTCAATTCTCACAATAACAACTTCTTACGTGTTTGCTAACCATTCTGTTGAAAGTTGATTGAAGAATTGGTCCTATAGAATCTTCTCAATTATTTCTCTGCTCCTAAAATTTTTGGTTTCAGCTAATAAGATAAGTTTGTTATTAGTGGCATAATAATTGAGATTTATTGAGTATTTTTAGTTATTTTAGTTAAGTTTGTAAGCCTGTATAAAGGCACTTCAATTCTGAAATTTAATATACTGCAGAACTCATCCATTTTCTGCATTTGTGAGTTCATCTGCAATAACAACATTTCTATTTCTTTTAATTCTATTTTCACAATTGTTCCAACATTATGGTATCAGAGCCTGGTTGGTTTGAGTGAGTAGAGAGAGTAAACATGTCAGGTGAGTGAAACACTTTGAAAATATCATGGCAAACAACAACAATGCATTGAGCGTTGCACAACCACTCATTCCCATCTTTAAAGGGGAAGGCTATGAATTTTGGAGTATTAGAATGAGAACTCTACTCAGATCTCAGGATCTTTTGGACTTGGTGAAACATGGTTATGTAGATCCAGATGAAGAAAATAGATTGAAAGACAATAGAAAGAAAGACTCCAAGGCATTGGTGATAATTCAGCAAGCTGTTTATGATAGTGTCTTCTCTCGAATTGCAGCTGCAACCACGGCGAAGCAAGCATGGTTAGTTTTACAGAAGGAGTTCAAAGGTGATTCAAGAATAATCACTGTAAAACTGCAATTGCTACGACAGGACTTTGAGACTTTGTTCATAAAAAATGGCGAATCGGAGCAAAATTTCTTGTCAAAAGCAATGGCAATTGCAAATCAAATGCGATCTTACAGGGAGCAAATTACTGATCAGACAATAGTTACAAAATTATTGAGAAGCTTAATGATAAGCCACGAAGGTCCTTAAGGATGCCTATCCAAAACAGAAAATATTTGGACTAAGCCTCTGCTTAAGTTTGTTGGTCTGCTGCAATATTATTTTTTTTGTTTATTTGTTATTGAATAAGTCAATTTGCTCTCCGATTTTTGGATCTGGCTAGTTTATCTAATAAGTGCCATTTATGGCCTTAAGAATAGGATCAAGTTGTTACACTCTTTTCCTATTTATTCTCTTATATCCGCAGTAGAAAGGCTTGAAGGAAAAAACACTTAAAACTTCTTATTCTCTTTACTTAATTCTCTTTGGCTTTGACTGGGACCTATCAGTGGTATCAGAGCACAAATTTTCTTTTCTCCGTGGCAACAAACAAAGAATGTATTGAAAATTTGGAAGCCGGGCTTGGCCAGCTCTAAGATTGTGTGACTAAAATGGAACAAGGCATCAGTGATAAGCTGCAATAAATAGAGGCAGCTATAACAAAATTCTCTGAAATTGCTCTTGCTAGCAGAGATGTATCCAGCAGTGCTAGTAACCCTCACAGCCCGATGCGCATCAATAGAGATGAATCCAAGGATAGAGGGAAACCTATGTTCTCTTCTAAACTGGCGATACTTGAGTTCCCACAATGTTCAAGTGATGACCCAACAGAATGGTTCACCCGAGTGAATCAATATTTTGAATATCAAAGAACCCTAGAAACAGAAAAGGTATCTTTGGCTTCCTACCACCTATGAGGGAAGGCCAACGAATGGTGCCAGTGGCTTCGCCGGACTCATCAGGAAGAAGGAAAGGATGTTTCGTGGGAGATTTTCTTTGAGGAACTATGGTCTCGCTTCGGCCCCACCAATTGCGAAGACTTTGATGAGTCTTTGTCAAAAATACGACAAATAGGGCTCTTAAGGGACTATCAAAAGGAATTCTTCGGCCGAGGAACTATGGTCTCGCTTCGGCCCCACCAATTGCGAAGACTTTGATGAGTCTTTGTCAAAAATACGACAAATAGGGCTCTTAAGGGACTATCAAAAGGAATTCCAGAGGCTCGAAAATAGAGTACGAGGATGGACCCAGAAAGCTTTAGTGGGGACATTCATCGGTGGCCTTAAACCAAAAATCGTAGATGGCATCAGAATGTTTAAACCAAAAACATTAAAGGACACTATCGGTTTAGCTCGGATGAGGGATGAGCAATTGCTATGTCAAAGGAAAGCAATTCACCCAACCTTCTTGTCTCCAACAAAGAATAAGACAGCCACTCCGGTGAAGCGTCTTACCTGGGACGAGATGCAGAAATGGTGAACTAAGGGATTGTGTTTTAACTGTGATGAGAAATTTGTTCCTGGGCACAGGTGTTCCAAACCACAACTTCTCCTCCTTGATGGCACAATTGAGATTGGGGAAGAGGATGATGATGATAAACCAGAAATCTCGTTACACACCCTCACTGGTTGGTCTTCAACAGGGACTATGAGAATTGCTGTTACAATTAGGTCCTTTGAGCTAATTGTCCTCATTGATAGCGGCTCCACTCACAACTTCATCAATGAAAAGGTAGAAGGATTGCTCAAATTATCAGTAACGCAGATCAAACCCTTTAATGTGAAAGTAGCTAATGGCAGTCCTCTGCAGTGCGGTCGGAAATTCCAAAATGTTCCAATCCTGCTACAAGGTATACCCTTTATTGTTACATTTTATTCTCTGCCAATTATGGGTTTGAATGTGGTATTAGGGATTCAGTGGCTTCCGCAATTAGGGACGGTACAATGTAATTAGAAGCAACTGACTATGGACTTTGAGTGGGAAGGACAGCAATGACATCTACAGGGGATCAAAAACCAACAAATTGAATCTTATTCCTTGAAGGAAATGTCTAAAGAGCTAAGACACAAAAGCTCATTCTTTGCAATTTGTGTGGAGTCCTCATCGACAATTCTATGGACTTTGAGTGGAAGGAACAGCAAATGGACATCTACAAGGGGATCCAAAAACCAACATCTACAGGGGATCAAAAACCAACAAATTGAATCTTATTCCTTGAAGGAAATGTCTAAAGAGCTAAGACACAAAAGCTCATTCTTTGCAATTTGTGTGGAGTCCTCATCGACAATTTTGCCTAAGGGAATACACCCAGAGATGCAGATTTAGCTAGAACAGTTCTCAGACATCTATCAAAGGCCAAATCAGCTTCCTCCAGAGCGGGAAATTGATCACCGTATCAACCTCAAAGAAGGGACATATCTCATTAACGTACGACCTTATAGGTATGCCTACTTTTAAAAAGCTGAAATTGAAAAACAAGTTCATGACATGTTAAAATCGGGGCTAATTCGGGCTAGCACAAGTCCTTTTTCTTCTCCTATCCTATTAGTTAAAAAAAAAAAAAGGATGGCTCATGGCGGGCTAGCACAAGTCCTTTTTCTTCTCCTATCCTATTAGTTAAAAAAAAAAAAAGGATGGCTCATGGCGATTTTGTACAGATTATAGAGCTCTTAATGCTATAACTATTAGAGATAGATTCCCCATTCCCACTTTGGATGATATGTTAGATGAACTCTTTGGAGCTGCTTATTTTACCAAACTTGATTTCATTTCGAGGTTTCATCAGGTTCGGGTTCACTTTAAAGACATCCATAAAAATGCCTTTCGTACACACAATGGCCACTATGAGTACTTAGTTATGCCTTTTGGCTTATGCAATGCCCCTTCCACTTTCCAAGCTCTCATGAATTCTATTTTTCGCCCTTATTTATGAAAATTTATGCTAGTTTTCTTTGATGATGTTTTAATCTATAGCCCCAATTGGAACATGCATATTGAACATGTGAAACTGGCTTTTGAAATATTGGGGCAGCATAAATTCTTTATTAAACTCAGTAAATGTGCTTTGGGCAGCAGCAAATTGAGTATTTGGGTCATATTGTGTCTCATGATGGTGTTCAGGTGAATTAAGGGAAAATAAAGGCAATGCTTGACTGGCCTAAACCTACTAATGTCTCTAAATTACGTGGTTTTTTAGGTCTGACAGGTTGTCACAGGAAATTTGTACGTGACTATGGCGTGATAGCTCAACCTTGACTAATTTGTTAAAGAAAGGCCACTTTTCTTGGTCTACTGAAGCCGGAGCATCTTTTTCAGCCTTAAAACAAGCCATGACTTCAACGCCTACACTTGCAATGCCAAACTTTAATGAACCTTTTGTTATTACAACAGATGCATCCAATACTAGCATAGGAGCTGTCTTATCCCAATAAGATAGACCCATCGCATTCATGAGTCGTGCTTTGTGAGTTTCCAAACAATCATGATCTACATATGCCAAGGAGATGCTGGCTATACTTCAATCTACTCGTACTTGGCAACCTTATCTGCTCGGCTGCAAATTTTACATTCAAAAGGATCAACGAAGCTTAAAGTACTTGGTAGAACAGCGGATTGTCACTCCAGAACAACAGAATTGGGTCTCTAAACTATTGGGGTTTGATTATGAGATCATCTATAAGCTGGGTAGAGAAAATAAAGTAGCAGGTGCCTTGTCACGCGATGTAGGCAGCCCCAGTCTCAACACTCTTTTCCTTCAACAAACTTCCTTATGGGATAAAATTCGGGCAACTGTCTCAACTCATCCTTATATGCTTTGCGTGGAAAAATTGTCTACGGAGAAACCTGGTGACCCTTATTTGTGGAGAAATGGTTTAATTCTTTATAAAAATCGAGTGGTGATTCCTCCTAATACTGATTTAACTTGTCAACTTTTACAGGAATTTCATGATTCCCTATGCGGCGATCATCTGGAGTTTTGCGCACATACAAGAGAATAGCATAGCAGTTTATTGGCCTTCTATGCGAAATCAAATTCAGCAATATATTTCTTCTTGTTCTATTTGTCAGAAAAACAAGGCTTCTACTTCATCTCCGGCTGGACTTCTCCAACCTTTACCAATTCCTCACCAAGTCTTGGATGATATAACAATGGATTTCATTGATGGACTTCCACTTTCATATGGCAAAAAATTCAGTTCTGGTGGTGGTTGATCGACTCAGCAAGTATTCCACTTTCATATGGCAAAAAATTCAGCTCTGGTGGTGGGGTTGGATCGACTCAAAGCAAGTATGCTCAATTTCTTAGCTTTGTCTCATCCTTAATACTGGTCCCCCCCCCAAGAATAATTGCTGAAACATTTGTGATGGAGTTGTTTTAAATATCATGGGATTGGCCCCAAGGTCCTATAATCATGACCGTGAATCCTATTTTTATTAGCAATTTTTGGCCGTGAGTTAACTTCAAATTAATCTAGTACCAAGTTAAATATGAGCCTCCAATCTTATCAATCCCTGAAAATGAACGGAGCAAATCTAAAGTGACAAACAAGATGTCTCGAACAGTAAATCTTCGCTGTTTTTGGTATCTGAACAGCCCGCGTAAGACTGGAGTTGCATTTCTTCCTTGGGCGAATTCTGGTATAATACTTCCTTTCATATTTCAATTGGAATTGTTCTCCTTTTATGGCCTTTGTATGGCAGAACCTCCACTGCCAATACCACCCGTATGAGATGGGACAAATCACTTTGTATCAATGAGGTGGATCAAAAATTTTGGTCACTCGAGATGAAAATTTCTGAGTAACTAAAAAAGTTTAAATCCTTTCGCGTGATGGCAAACCGGATGAAAGCCAAACAGCTGATTTTAAAAACAACAAAGGATGTTGAATACCAAAAAGTGGGTGATTTGGTTTATCTTAGTTACAATCTTATTTGGTCAACACTCGGTGGGTACAAGAGAGCTCATCAAAAAGTTAGCTAGTCCGATATTAAATGGGCCTTTTCCAATTGAAGCCAGAATTTGGGAAATTTAGCTTTATAAATTGCAACTTCCTGCAGGCCTCCAAAATCCATCCGGTTTTCCAATGGTGTCGCTTTTAAAAGAAACATAAATTGGAGATGAGTTCTGTCACCTGGACTTGCCTCTACCTCTATTGTCCAATGATGGTGATGTTCTCTTGGAACCAAAGGAGGTATTGGACACTAGATGGATTAAAAGGGGTTCACGCTTTGAGCAGGAAAGTCTGGCTCTATGGAAGCAATTGCCACAAGAAGATGCCACATGGGAAAATTCTGAGATGATGAAAGAAAGATTTCCTACTTTGAACCTTGAGGACAAGGTTCCTTTAAAAGGGGGATGCAATGATAAGCCACGAAGGTCCTCAAGGATGCCTATCCAAAACAGAAAATATTTGGACTAAGCCTCTGCTTAAGTTTGTTGGTTTGCTGCAATTTGCCTGCAATAATTATTTTTTTTTTGTTTATTTGTTATTGAATAAGTCAATTTGCTCTCTGATTTTTAGAGATCTGGCTAGTGTTATCTAATAAGTGTCATTTATGGCCTATAGTGTACACCACCCACGCGACCAATTCCCGGAGAACCAGACGGTGGATGCGACAATCGGTGCCGGAGCACGCGTCTAACGACACTTATTAAGCTGAGATCACAATTAGAAGTGTTAAATTTTCATAAGGAGGCAAGTAAATTTAACATTTTTTTTTTTACAAAAAATAATGTTTAAGGAAAATTTCACTAGACGAAAGATTTTGGCAGAGAGTTTCCTCCTTAAAAATTAACTGTCAAGACAAAGAAAATATACACACTACACTTCCAATTTTCTCCAAACCCCCAAAACTCCAATTCAACACAACATACCACAAGCACTTCTAAACATCCATCAACATACGCATAATATTCGAAACATATTCTTTTCAAGAAATCTTTAATCATCATACACCAAAAATATAATAAGATGTTATTTCCTTAAATAATCATAACTCTTAATACATTATAAACTTATTATATCCAACCTTCACAATACAATATTTATATACATGCCAAAAATCACCATTTACAAAATATCCTACCCAAAATGTGATATCTACTATGATGCTACTCCTCTGGTCATGCTACTCCTCTGGTCTTGAAGAACACCTCCGCTCCTAAAACGCGCTGCGCGTGATAAAAATCAACGCGCTGAAGTGGAAGACTCAAGTAGTGCTAAAATAACGCAACAAATTTAATTAACAAGAAATAGCTAAGGCCAAATCTTAAAATTACTCCAACTAATATAAATACCGAAATCGCATTCATTTAATTCAAATACTTTTGAAAAGCAATGAGAAAGATTATAAATAGCAAATATGTCTTCATTCTTTTATAAGCAACAATAAAATTTCATTTTTTTTTGTTAAGGCTCGGTACTCCATGCAGAGATGAAGCATAAGCAGATTTGAATCGTGGCCTAATATTAGCGTCACCGCCCAATCATCATACTCGTGGGCCTATGAAAGCAACCGTGGCCTATGAAAAGCACCACCCCCCATCACACCTACAATCGTGGCCTATGAAAGCACCCACCGTGGCCTATGAAAGCAGCCACCCCTTCGAACACAAATAGCGCGTCCGCCTATTTATAAAGGGCTGATAACCCTAGCATATGATCATAGCTTCAGCACCTAAACAAAATCCATCTCATCATTTCGCACGTCTCAAATCATGCATAGTAGAGCCGCAAATCAAAATCATTCCTTCCACAAAAGCATAATTCTTAATCAAAACCTCTTTCAATTTATTAATACTCATCAGTTCAAAATTTTATACACTCAAAACGGATTATAGATATATATAAACTTTAAATATAGTATGAAAAGTACAATAAATCAGAAACCCTTTCAGCATTTTCATGAAACCTTTGGCCCTTTGCTGGGTTTTTTAACTCCATAATTTGAGTTAATGGTCTCCAAATTGAATGAAATCAGATTCATTAGAAGCTACAGACAAAATGCTACATGTTTCAGAAGGGACCACAGCAGATCAAATGGTAAAATAGCTAAACAAAAGCTAGGAACATCAGACCAAACAGATCAGACCTGATTCAGCAGAACCAAGTCCAATTTTTTCTTGAATTCCTACTTAACCAAACACTCAACTCGCGGATTGCACGTATCAAATGAAATCATCCAGAACGAGAGAAGTCTCAAGACATAGGTCAACAACTTTTAATGAAGAATCAGAACCTACATCTTTTGTCAATTATAGTGGTCCAAAATGGGCCACTCAATTTTAAGTGATGCCGTGTGGCCCCATCAACAACAGAGTCAGTTTTGGGTGTTTCAGCCCATAGTTGAGCTATGTAATCTCGAAATTTGATACCAAGAGGAATGGATGGGTTGGAAAGATAAGAAGTAAAGATACAACTTTTATGAAGAACATAAGATGTTATTTTGCCATTTGAGTGGTCAAAATGGACAATCATTTCGGGTATACAGGTAAGGCACCATAACAGAACCAATTTTGGTATTTAAATCATAAGTTGAGCTACAAGTATTGGAATTAGACATAAAAATATGTTTTAGAAAGCTGAGAAATAGAGATACAACTTCCATGAAGAAGTTAGAAACAGATGGAAAGTATAAAGGGGTCGAAAATGAGTTCCAATCCCACGGCAGAACATATCTCACATTAAAATTCATCAATTTGGGGAGAACTGTAATAGACTGATTTTCTTTTAGTGTCGGTAATAGTGATTTACCGGTCTGTGAATAGTACCATCGGTCCGGGACTTGCTATTATTTTAGTCTGGAAAAATTACTAAGTATTATTGCACTAACCTTATTAACAAGTTTGAAAAAGCTTGGAAAGCCTTACTCCTTGGCTTTCTCTTTACCCTTTGAGGATGGTTCTCCAACCTCTTCAAAGCATGAAAAATCAACATTAAAGGAAAAACTTGACAAAAGAAAGAGTTGGAGCATGATTTAATGCATCAATAACATGTCTAAACCATGAATTCTACTTAACAATTCACAAAACTCATCAATAACATGTCTAAACCATGAATTCTACTTAACAATTCACAAAACTCAAAAACCACAACTTACTTGCTTCAATGGTAACTTCACTTCTCTTTGCTCTTAAGAATTAAGTACTATTCTATGGTTTAATTAGGTAACTTGAAATTTGGAGGTAAGAAAATGAAGAAAATGAAAGAAGAAGGAAGAAGATGGAAATGGCGTGGAGAAGAGAAGAGAAGAAAGAAAACAATGTTGTGGTGTCACTTTAAGTGCCAAAGTCAAATTTGACTTCCAAATTTCATGCCAAATGTGTGGCTAAGATTAAGTCCTAAGTAATTTCATCCAATGGCTCTAAATATTCCTCAAATACTTCTCTTCTACTTATTATTTAATTCCACCAATTAATTAAATCAACTCCACTAAAATAATTCCTCATTTATTTCTTAATATACCACACTAGAAATATTATGCATTAAATTAACTCCACTAAAATAATTCCTCATTTATTTTTTAATATACCACACTAGAAATATTATGCATTTAATACATAAACTCTCCAATAATATTCATGAATTATTTTCTACCCGCCTAAATCATGCAAACATGCTCCAAAAATAGTAAAGAAAATATTAAATATACATAGTAATTTTTCCGGACTAAAATAATACCAAGTCCAGGACCGATGGTAATATTCACAGACCGGTAAATCACTATTGCCAACACTAAAAGAAAATCAGACTGTTACATATAGAATAGGCTCAAGTTGTTACGCTCTTTTCCTATTTATTCTCTTGTATCCGCAGCAAAAAGGAATGAAGGAACAAAACACTTAAAACTTCTTATTCTCTCTACTTAATTCTCTTTGGCTTTGATTGGGACCTATCACTTAACTCCAAAATTTGATCATGTAGTTGCTGCAATAGAAGAATCTAAGGATTTATCAATGTTTTCATTTGATGAACTAATGGGGTCATTGCAAGCACATGAGTCCAGAATTAATAGATCACTTGAAAAGAATGGCGAAAAAGCATTTTAAGTTGTCACCAAAAGCAAGGAGGGTGAAACTTCAGCAAAAAAAGGTCGAGGAAGAGGAGGATCCCGTGGCTGTGGCCGTGGCCATGGTCGAGGAAGAGGCAGAGGCCGATCTGATGGACAACAAAGGCAGTCCCAAGATCAAAGTAAATGGCAGAATGGTGTTCAATGCTATCATTGCGGCAAGTACGGGCATATAAAGGCAGAATGTTGGTATAAAGACCAACAGATGAACTTTGCTGCAGAGAATGAAGAAGAAAAAGAAGAAGCACAACTTTTTATGGCTTGTATTGACATTAACTCCAAACCAAGTAATTTATGGTTTGTTGATAGTGGTTGTTCAAACCACACGACATGCACCAAATCCTTATTCCATAAGCTTGATGAGACATAAAAAATAACTGTGCATCTTGGCAACACAAAAGAGATGCAAGTTGAAGGTAAAGGCATGGTCAAAGTGGAAACTGATCATGGTGAGGTAAAGTTATTGGATGATGTTCAATTTGTGCCTGAATTGGGATACAATTTACTGAGTGTTGGACAATTGATGGTTAGAGGGCATTCCATTTTATTTGATGACAACGCTTCTCTCATTACAAATAAGAAATCAGGCCAAAGAACTCAAATAAGCATGACTTCAAATAAGATGTTTCCATTAAACGTTTCCAGCATTGAGCAGTTTGCACTAGCAACAAGTGAAAATGATGATTCATATGGCATTTGAGGTATGGGCATCTTAATATGAAGGGCATGAAGTTACTCAGTAATAAAGATATGGTTTCTCGACTACCAAAAATTGGTTCAATTAAATTATGTGAAGGATGCATTTATGGCAAACAAACTAGAAAGTCATTTCCAGTAGGAAAAGCGTGGAGAGCAACGAATTGTCTTGAATTAATTCATGCCAATTTATGTGGTCCTATACAAACTAAGTCTCATAGTGGGAGTCGTTATTTCTTACTTTTTATTAATGATTGTAGTCAGATGAGTTGGGTTTATTTCTTGGAAAATAAATCAGAAACATTTGAGAAATTTCAGCATTTTAAAGCCATGGTTAAGAAGCAAAGGGGATTGTAAATTAAAAGTCTTCGCACAGACAGAGGTGGAGAATTCTTATCAAATCAATTCACTCTTTTTTGCTAAGAAAATAGAATTCATTGGGAGTTGACAACTCCTTATACTCCAGAGGAAAAAGGGCATTGCGGAATGAAAGAATCGCGCACAATTGTGGAGATGGCAAAAAGCATGTTGCAAGCGAAAGGGCTGTCTAATCAATTTTAGGCTGAAGCAGTAGCAACTTTAGTCTATTTGTTGAATCTATCTCCCACAAGAGCTATGATGAACCAAAGTCCATTTGAAGCTTGGAAAGGCAAGAAACCTTCTGTAAGTCACTTAAGAATTTTTGGGTGTATTTCATATGCTTTGGTAAATTCTTAAGTTCGTCAAAAACTTAATGAGAAATCTGAAAAATGTATCTTTGTTTGTTATTGTACACAATCCAAAGCATATCGATTATTTAACCCTTATAGTGGCAAGATTATAATAGGCAGGAATGTAATATTTGATGAAAATTCAAGCTGGGATTGGCAAGAAAATAAAGAAATGATGCAGCAACAGATTTCAATAGACAACAAAATCTCTTACAAAGACAATCAAGTGCCAACTCCAACAAATTCAGTTGCTAGTTCTCCCATGATCTTACTAAATTCATCACCACACTTGAGGCAACATTCTTCCTCCATTTCGGAAGAATCTTCAGATGAGAATCCACCAAGAAAATTCAAATCCTTGACAGAATATATGAATCTTGTCAATTTACTCTTCTTGCTTCAGATCCCATAACATATGAAGAAGCAGCAGGAAAAGAAGAATGGCAAAAAGCAATGCTGGAAGAGTTGATGGCCATCGAAAAGAATGCGCAATATGGGAGATGGTGGACTTACCGGAAGGCAAAAATGCAATCGGATTGAAATGGGTGTTCAAAACCAAATGTTGTGCAGATGGAAATGTGCAAAAATATAAACCACGACTCGTCGCAAAAGGGCATGCACAACAACATGGTATTGATTTCGAAGAGACGTTTTCTCCTGTAGCTCGCTTTGAAACTACGAGAATCATCTTATCATTGGCTGCACAGCTATGCTGGCCAATTTATCAATTTGACGTCAAGTCAGCTTTTTTGAATGGAAACTTACAAGAAGAAGTTTATGTCTCATAACCAGAAGGTTTTATAATTGAAGGCAAAGAGGAGAAGGTGTACAAGATGAGAAAGGCATTATATGGTCTGAAGCAAGGGCCACGAGCGTGGTATAGCCGAATTGATTCATACTTCTAGCAACATGGGTTCTTGAGGAGTGAGAATGAGCCCACACTTTACATAGAAAAGGGAGGTAAAAACAATTTCATCATTGTTTGTCCCTACGTAGATGATATCATTTATACTAGTGCCTCTGTTGTTAATATTTTTCTGGTTTATTCTTAATTAAAAAAATAGGCTTAATTATAAAATTAATACCTGAATTCTTGAAAAATTTCTATTCCAATGTCTCAACGGAAAACGTTTGCAATCAAGTTTCTAAATCGATAAATTTTTTTCAATCAGGAGTTTTCTTCCTATGTGGCTCGCTTGATATACGGATAGCCAGCCAGCCAGCCACATTGGATTCTTATTGAATGATATTTTTAATCAAATATTTATATAATTTTAAAACAAATAAATTAAAATTTTTCTTACCAATAAAATTTAAAATTTTCTAATTGAAATGAGACTATTTATAATATTTTTAATCAATTAATAAAATATAATAAAATTAAATTTCCAAAGAGATTTCTTAATTTTAATATCTGCTATTTCTTCCTAAAGCAAACCTTCAAATCCCTACATACAATGAATGCTACTGTAAATACTAGCTATAACTGAATGTTGTTAATTATAGTTATGTAAATTTAATTAATTTGATCTAGAATATTTACTTGAAATGTCCAATAATAAGTTGCAAATTGCTTGATGATAATATGTAAAGTACATTAATTTTATTGCATCTATAATAAAAGGGGTGAAATTTCATTTATAATTTTTTAATTTTTTGGCCGGTTCTTCTCCTTCAGAGAAGTGCCGAAAATGGTATAATGCGTGCGTTGGAAGGTTTTTAAACCATGTCCACTAATTCTTTAATGTTTATAAAGGAAAATAATTACTGTACATTATAATCTGTTAGAACCTTCAATATTACTAATTAATCGACCAATAAAATTAAAAGTTTTCCGATTAAAATAAAATTAAAAGTTCATAGAGACGTTTTAGAAATTTAGTGTCTCCTATTCATACTTTTAGATAGTATAAATTATTATTGTTATTATCATTATTATTTAAATCATTTCTTGATTTTGTAAACTTTCTTGGGAAGTTGATTTAGGTCCTTCTAAAATGATTTTGGGTCATTTGAATTTCATTTAGTTTGTGAGAATCGATCCGGTTAAAATAGTTTTGATTTGAAAAATAATATTTACGTGGCTTTTAAAATTAAATTTAATTTGGTCGATTTCGAAAATAAAACTTTGGAACATTTCAATATCACACAATTGAAATAATTTTATCCATCATCACCATCATACTTAAAAGGTTATCAATCTAATTTTTCAGCAATAATTATTTGGTACAATTACCATTTATTATTCAATATTCACTTTATAATTTTAATTAAAAAATAACAAATAAACTTGGTTTTTCTTTTGCTTGCAGTTGCAAAAAGATTAGAATAAAAAAAATTCATATAACCAATTGCCAAAATTATAATAATTTTCTAAAATTGAAAAATGAACATTTTTTTTAAAAAAAAATTAGCCTAATAAAAATCTCAAAAATTTAATTTTACCAACATGGATAAAGTAATTGATCTCTCACAATGCAATGTACGAGCCTCTACCTAGTTACGATAATAAAATAATAAGATTTTGTAGATTTCTTCTAATTGAATTAAAATATTTCATTCATTTTCTTTTAATTTTAAAGTTCCGAATTAAGTTTTTTAATATAAAACTTCTAACTGAGTTAAAATCATTTCCTCCTTTTTTTTATAACAACATTAATTAATATTCAAATTGAATTAACATATTTGTCCTTTTTAATATTAAAATTTTAAATTTAATCCAAATATTCCTTATTGAGTTAAAATAATCCTCTATTTAAAAAAAAAAATAATAGGATGTATATATCTTTTTTTAATGTTTGTTTTTTATATGATATTTTATACCTCATACTCTTTAACACTCCCACATTTATAAATTAAAATAATTAAATAATATTATTCGGATTAACTTGAACATACATGATAACACATTAGAAAAAGAAAATGAAAATATTAATTAAACTCATTATCAGATAAGTTATAATCATAATCCAATAGAGAATTTTTCAAGTATAACTTTTAAGATTTTTCCTTTATATGAGGAGATAAAACTTCTTTTTTTAACTTTTAAACGAAGCATATTTTACTCATTTTAATGTGAGAGAACTTTACACGATTATCTTCAAACTTGCCAATTTCATAGTAACAATTTGGGTTCTTGGCTTGGAGGGTTTTGTTTGGGTATTGGTGACACTTTGGTCCTAGGCGCTGAACTATGAAATTGGTGTATCCTCTTGGCTACACCATTGTTCAGATGGAATGTGACAATCTTCTAGGGATCCAGCTTATTAATGGGTTGCTGTTAGATCTTTGGTCTTGTTAATTGGTCAGTTTGCTGTTAGATCTTTGGTCTTGTTAATTCGTCATTTTTTTCTCTTTATATTGCCATCTCTTTATTTTACATGCTTTCGAGAAGCTATCTTCAACGCGGACTGGCTTGCTCAATATGCTTCTTCTCAAGGTTCAGGATCTATTCTTCGCTTGCTCGTGATTGAGCTAGTGTCGCTTATGAGAGATGTGTAATAGTTAGTTGTTTTTAATTTTTTTTTTCCTTATCTACCAAAAAGAAAAAAAGAATTGAGTTTGTTTATTTCATGTCTGACTCTAATCATGAATTGTCCGCTTTGGATTAAGCCGAATCCATCTTATGGATTGGTAAAATCCGTACGGTTTTGTCCCGCAGGTGAAATGATGAACTTCCCAAGAGGTCAACCATCTTAGGGTTTCCGTTAAGTGAGCACGCTTAACCCTATAGTTCTTTCAACGCTTAACCCAATAGTTCTCCCAACTCCTTAAGCCATTCCACCAAAAGGCACCTCTTGATTAGTTTCCACCTAAAGGTGCATGTTGATTAGTTTCCCCTTTTGGATATATGATTCAATTCATTCACGTGTCCTACAGTCTTAAAAATTTTCTTAATTTTTATGAAATTATCTTAAATTGCTCTTATTGTGGGATGAAATATTATGATAAAAATAATTTATTTTTTCATGAAATTATAAAATCTAACCTAATAATTTAAATTATGAAATAACTTTAACACAATTGAATGTAATGATATAACACCTTTTATTGCAATAAAAAAAACTATAAAAAAAGTTGGTATCATCAAATGAACGTTGCCTTATTACAAAGAATAAACCACTTGCTGAGGTTATAATTTGCCATTAGAATTACCTTAAAGAGATTTAATTTATTCATTGACTTGGCCATGGGCTTAAATAAAGTTATTAGGTTTGTTGTATTAATTGGGAGATTGAGTGATGCTATCAAAGAGAATCAATATAATGGAGAGAAAGATATATCATTATCATTATAGAATCATTGATTTTTGTTGGATGTTGACATGACACTTCCTTTGAAGAGAGTAAGTATTTGAATATAACTGATTTAAGAAAAAAATTGTAGGTTTTTGAAGAAAAAATTGTATTTGAGTTTTATTGCCTTATTAATTAATGTCTCCCTCATTAAGAATTATCTCTCTCTAATTTTTAGTTTTTACGAGTTTTGAACATAATGCTCTTGGTGTTCTCTTTCACTAAAACTTAAATATGCCTTTTATCATTATACTAAAAAATAGAAAATGTGCTTTCTTGAATAATGATTTGTTCATAAATTGGCCTAAAATAATATTTTATAAAACAAAAAATCAAAACAAATAAATATAAATATGGACAAAAAAGGTATTACCAAAAAATATATAAGATTTAAAATTGCAATAAATAAAGTAATAGCTTCCATACCTCTTATCTAATTTTGTTCTTCTAAATTTATTTACATATATTTCTTACTTATAATTCATAATTTTATCAAAAAAAATTTTTTTTTGTCTGCATACTTCGAGTTATTAGTCCAAGGTATATAAGTTCTTACTAATTTTTCCATCAGTAGTTTATGTTAAAGCAGCAATATGCTTTCTCTATTTCAATTGGCCACGTATAAATACTATATTAACATTCATTTTCCTTTCAAATTATTATGTGAATAACTTCCTCATTAGTTAGAATAAAAATTTTTTTTTTCACATGATACATTTGAATCATATTCTCTATATATTGTATGCATTTTAATTTTTTAGCAATTTATTCAATACACATATTTTATATCTCAAAAATAAATATATTACACAGCTGCGCAAAGAGCGAAAATCACCCAGTGTGTGTGTGTGTGTGTGTGTGTGTGTGTGTATATATATATATATATATAGAGAGAGAGAGAGAGAGAGAGAGAGCTGCGCAAAAGAGCGAAAAGCACAGTGTGTGTGTGTGTGTGTGTGTGTGTGGTGTGTGTGTGTGTGTGTGTGTGTGTGTGTATATATATATATATATATAGAGAGAGAGAGAGAGAGAGAGAGAGAGTGGGGTAGGTGGAAAGAAAGGGAAATGAGAGCGAAAGTAGGACAGAAAATGCCGAATACATAATTTTTGTAATATCCTGGTCTTGAAAAACCATATCATGATCATGCATCAATATTTATAAGTATGACATATGTGATATGAATGTACATACACATGTATTTGCAATTGTTTTATGATAAATAAGGGCATGATATGCCTAACCATGAATATGCACATGAGACATCTAGTATGAGTATAAGTACGCAAATGCATGAATCTGAAAAATTTTGAATCAGAGAAGTTTTGGCACTCTGTCCTAGATTGAGAGGATACATTTGTACTTTGTACATCCATATAACGTGTTCAAAGGTGAATTAAGTCAAGAGAGTATAATAAGACTGTTATGGAGAATTATGTCTGTTTTGGTGATTTGATTGATTAAGACTGCCTTGATATGTTGATAAGAAATTGTTAATCACAATATCATAAAGTTAATTAAAGTGGAAAATTATTATGGAGATTAATTATGAGAATGTTAAATGTGCTCAAGTCATAGCAATGACAAGCTAGTACTTGAAGCACCTCAATTAGTATCTTGATTAAGTAGTTAATGATTTGATGTTAAATCATCTAAGATGTTTAGTTATGACCTAACAGAGATTAATTAAGTGTTAATGGAGGGTTATGGACTCGATTAGCATAAAAGAAAAGTTATAATTACAAGTGTGGGTAAAAGCATGAATAAGTGGGACCTTTAAGGAGTTAAGGAGGAATTAGGTGGTCATGTGACTTGCACATGACTAGTTGATATATATTGACAGATGTTATTTTTATAGTATTTTTAATATAGTTTTTATTAGGATTTTTAGTATTTTTAAGTTTTTATTAGGATTTTTAGTATTTTTAATTACTTTAATTAGTTTTTATTGAGTTTTATTTATGTTTTTGTTTAAAGCTTCCTTGAATCACATTTCACTTGATCTTGGGGAATTTTGTAGCATTTTTACAGAAAACCAGCCAAAAATACAGAAAGAAGTGTACCTAAGCAAGAAGGCTGGCACATCCAATGACACTAGCTTATACAAGAAGAAACCAAGTGCCTACACGGTCCATAAAACAAAGAATAAATTGTGTGCATTATGGTAGGCAACACATTGGTGAGTGTCCTAGGTTTAATGGTACATGTTATAGATATGGATCATTAGATTACATGATCAGAGATTGTCCTGAGGCACTTGGGTTCTCTGAAATTGGAAGAGGTAGAGTTGAAGCTGAGATGTCTATGCATAACACAAGAGCTAGTGGTGTTGGAACAGCACCCCATAGAGGTAAAGGTAAGGTAGAGCTAGATCAAGTAGTTATGGCGCTGCTCGATTTGAAGGATAGAGTTTTGGGCAATAGGCTCCAGCTAGAGTCTTTGAGATGACTAGATAGGAGGCACGAGATGCAATAGAAGTTGTTACTGGTAAGTTGTCTATTTATGATTATGAAGTATATGCATTAATAGATCCTGGTTGTACACGTTTGTGTATATTAGATAAGATAACAACGTAGTTGTTATAAAGACTTATTCAAATTCTATTCTGTTATATTTAGATATGTACAAGTTCCTTGAAACAAGGATTAGAAGAGTCTATAATCATGTATTTAAATTACACTTGTATGTGAATAAATTATCACTTCCTCTAATCGTTTTATGGTAATCGTGTTTATGGTATTAGAGCCTTTTGCTCAAACAGCATTTTTGTTTCGATCTATCTGTGATTCTTCTATTCCTTTTTCAATGCTAATGCTCTGGCAAGAAACCAGTTCCACCACTCCTACCAGTTCTTCAAATGCCAACCTAAACCCCTTTGAACATCAATTTAGTTTCCATTAAATGCCTGAAACTCAATTAGTTTCCATTAATGCCTCCGCTCAAGCTCCTCTTAAACTGACTGCCACAAACTACCAATCGTGGCATACTCAGTGGTACTCTTTATTGGTTGGTTATGATTTTCTTAAGTTTGTTGAGAACCCTATTGCTAGTAATCTGACAACCAGTTCCTATCTGTTTCGTCAAGATCAACTCCTTCGAAGCGCTATGATCGCTTCTCTTTCTCCCAATGTTGTCTCTTTCGTTGTTGGTGAGAAAACTTCTCACGATGTTTGGGTTACTCTGGAGAAAACCTATGTTAAGCCATCTCAAGCTCGCATTATGAGCTTGAGAGAGTCTCTATTTACAGCTAAGAAAGGGATCTCATCAATTACTGAGTTTCTCCAGAAAATTAAATCGATACACTTGCCTGCTCGCTGGTGTTGTTATATTTCACGATTGAATGCAATGTCTTCTCAATGTTCTTCATGGCATCTACACTGCTGAATAATTAAGCGAGGTTTCGGCTGCCTCTCGAGCACGTGACCTGAGATTTCTTTTGACGATCTCATGATAAATCTGACTGAACTTGAGAGTCAATTGAATCGTGAGTCGAATTTTGGTTGTTACTTCCCACAACGGTGAAACTAATACTGCGAAAAACAAAGCTGGATCGTTCAATGCTGCTCCTCCAGTCTTCCGCTTTTTTGTTATTTTTGGAAATTTTTACAGGTACTCCTACTCCTCGACCCTACAAAGACAAGGGTTAAATGGTCAATTTTGTGACAGGGCCTGGCATGGTCACCAAAACAATGTTTAAACCTCAAGAAATTGCTCCATGGCTGTTATAATGAAACACTCGATGTTGCTGTTCAAAGCTCAAGCTCAAGTTAATTTAGTTACTAGCAATCGCAGATAAATGATAACTCGTTGGGTTGCGATTCAGAGTGAAATCAGCATGTGGTAAGATTTAAAGAATATTGGGCTATTCATTCAGGATATTGAAGGCACGTGAGTTAATGTTTTCCTTGGGTGGGCGTAAATTCCATATCCAATTTTCTATACAGGACTTGTTACCTTAAATTTCTGCCACCAAGCTTTTTGAGTTAAAGATTTAAAGAATGTTTTATGTGTTCCTGCTCTCAACAAGAATCTTATTTCTGTTTATAAATTGAGCACTGATAATAATGTTGAGGTGACATTTAATCCCTTTCTGTTTACTGTGAAGGATTTGAGCACGAGGGCGCTGCTAGCGGAAGGGAAGCCCACTAATGGCATTTATGAATTGCCGCCAATCTGTCAAAAGGTTCTTCTTTGAACATTAATCATATTGTTGCTTCTTCACAGCCCCTATGGCATCGTCGGCTAGGCCACCCTTCAACACCTATCTTACGTCTTATTTTGCAGTCATTTGATTTATCAGTTTCAAACAATAATTTCTTTTGTGATTCATGTAAGTGCAACAAAATGCACAAGTCTCCATTTTTTGAGTCCACTTGGTACCCACTATGGACAGCTCTGCTCATGGAGTTATTTATAGTGACGTTTTGGGGACGTCACGGTCACTTCTATTGATGATTTCGGCTATTATATCATTTTTGTCGGATCATTTTACCCAAATTTGTGGTGTTGTGTGGTTGTTTCCTTTGAAAAGAAAATTTGAAGTGTCTTCAATTTTTCCGATATTTTAGAATCTTGTTGAAAACTACTTCAATAGGAAAATTAAATCAATCTATTCGGATAATGGGGGGGAATTTATACACCTGAAAGCTTACTTGCAATAAAAAGGGATTTCTCACTTTCTTACTCCACCCTACACACCAGAACATAACGCCACAGCTGAGCGTCGACATCGACACATTGTCGAAACCGGGCTCACATTACGTCATCAAGCCAATCTACCCCTATCTTTTTGGACATATGCTTTTCAGACAGTCATATATTTAATCAATAGAATGCCAACCTCTGGACAATAAATTACCCTTTCTACTGTCTTGTCTGCAAAGAACCAATTATGCTAATAAAGGTTTTGGTGTTAATGTGTATCTTGGGATTTGTCCTTAATAAACACATAAACTCGAAAAAACGTTCTCATTTCTTGTGTTTTTATTGGGTATTCAGCTACTCAAGTGCTTAACAAGTGCTATGATCACTCATTCATCCAAAAAATATGATCCTCATTCATCCAAAATCTATCTTTCTCGTCATGTTGACTTTATAGAATCTGACTTTCTGTTTAATTCTCTAGCCACAGCTTTAGAACGACCTAATTCTCATACATTAGATACCTGGTCACCCATACATTTTATTTTACCAATGTCTGCAGGTCTTGACAGTAGTGGGCAACCAAATTATGTGAACCCTGATTCCTCGGCTTCATCTTCGCTAGTTCAACAGCAACCCGAACACAGTAACATCTCGGATTCTGGTTCAGGTACTGAAATTTCTAATTCACCTATTATTACCTACTCAAAGTGATGTTGTGAGCAGCTTGCCGTTGGCCTCTAATCTCAATCAGAATGTACATCTAATGGTGACACGCAGGAAAAATCAAATTCAAAAGCTAATTAATAGACTATGTCTATCCATTGAAGTTCAATCTGATATTCAATTTGTTCCCAAGACTGTTGCTCAGGCATTGAAGGATCCGAAGTGGCGATCTGCCATGGAAGAAGAATATCAAGTCTTCAAAGAAGCAGAAAACTGTAGCAAGAAGCTCAACTGAAGCTGAATATAAATCCGTAGCCTCCACAGCAGCTGATTTGGCATGGGTCAGAAATTTATTAGGATGAATTGCAGTTTTGCAAGACCCAACATCATCCGGTGATCTACTGTTGATAATTTTGGGAGCTACTTATGTTGCAGCAAACCCGGTCTTTCACCTCCCGCATGAAACCACATTGCCATAGATTATCATTTTGTACGGCAACAAGCTGCCAAAATGGAAACTCTCGAGTCACTCATATCTCTGGCAAAAAGACCAACTGCTGATATTGCTAACAAAGCCCTTATCATTTCATAGCAACTTCCAGCAATTTCAGAAACAAGATTGTTGTTACAGACATGTACACCATCTTGCTAGGGGCGGTATTAGATAAGATAAACAACGTAATTGTATTACAAAGACTTATTTTCAATTTCTATCTCGGGGGCGTATTAGATAAGATAACAACGTAATTGTTACAAAGACTTATTCAAATTCTATTCTGTTATATTTAGATATATACAAGTTCCTTGAAACAAGGATTAGAAGAGTTTGTAATCATGTGTTTAAATTACACTTGTATGTGAATAGATTATCACTTCCTCTAATCGTTTTAGTGTATAGCATTGAATTTGGCATCACAATTACAACATCAGCATACACCACTGGGTTATGATTTGAAAGTGAGCACACCATTACGGGATAATGTGGAAGTAAACCAGGTATACCGATATTGTGATATTTGTATAAGGCAGACAATACCAAAGGTAGATTTGATATTGTTGCCTCTTCGAGAATTTGATGTGATTTTAGGAATGGATTGGTTAATAAGGCATAGAGCTATTGTTAATCGTTATACCAAGGAAGTTATACTTGAATTGTCAAATCAACCAAGAGTGATTTTTTAGGGAGATAGACAAGCAATCCCATCATGTTTGATTTCTATAGTCAGGCAATCCCAGGCACTGCCCCCATATCCATCTCTCTTTATAGAATGGATCCTATTGAATTAATGACATTGAAAACCTAATTACAAGAATTATTAGTTAAGGGGTTTATAATACCAAGTATATCACCCTGGGAAGCACCAATTCTTTTTGTGAAAAAGAAAGATGGTATTATGAGATTATGTATTGACTATAGGCAGTTGAATAAGATGACAATTAAAAATAAATATCCACTACCTAGGATTGATGATTTGTTAGATAAACTTTGGGGAGCATGAGTGTTTTCAAAGCTAGATTTAAAATTGGGCTATTATCAATTGAAAATAGTTGAAGCAGACATTCCAAAAACTACATTTAGAAAAAGGTATGGACACTATGAATTCTTAGTTATGTCATTTGGGCTAACCAATGCACCAGCAGCGTTTATGGATTTAATGAATAAAGTGCTCCAGCCGTACCTAGATAGATTTGTAATTGTGTTTATTGATGATATTTTGGTATATTCTAAGGGAAAAGAAGAACATACTGAACATTTGAGGATAGTACTGTATACCATGAGAGAAAAATAACTTTATGCTAAGTTCAGTAAATATGAATTCTGGATGAACCATGCAGGTTTCTTGGGACATATAGTATCAAGTCAAGGTATTGAAGTAGACTCAAAGAAGATTGAGGTAATAGTTAAATGGGAAGCACCTAAGACAGTCACTAAGGTTAGGAGTTTCTTGGGCTTGCTGGTTACTATAAAAGATTTATTAAAGGATTTTCACTTATAACTGCCCCAATCACTAAATTACTTAGAAAGAGTACTGAATTTAATTGGACCGAAGCTTGTCAAAGGAGTTTTGATGAACTGAAACATAAGTTGACTTCAGCTCTAGTTCTGACTATTACTTCGGGTATAGGAGGTTTGTTATTTATAGTGATGCATCTTATCAAGGCGTAAGATGTGTATTAATGCAACATGGCAAGATTATTGCCTATGCATCTAGACAGTTAAGGCCCTATGAGGTGAATTATCCAGTACATGATTTAGAATCGGCAGCAGTGGTATTTGCATTGAAGATCTGGCGTCATTACTTGTATGAGGAGAATTTCAAATTATTTATAGATCATAAGAGCTTAAAAGTATCCGCTCAATCAAAAGGAGTTAAATATGAGACAGAGGAGATGGCTTGAACTTTTGAAAGACAATCACTGTACCATAGAATATCATCCCAGAAAAGACAATATGGTGGCTTATGCATTAAGTAGGAAGTTCCACAGTAGTATTGCACATGTTCAGACATCTGTATTACCTAATTTAGTCCATCTAAAGGCACTAAATGTTGAATTTGATGTGGGACAAGAAGGAGAATTGGTAACAACTTTAAAAATTAGACCAATGCTACATGATATAATTAAAGAGGCTCAAGATAAGAATCCTAAGTTAAGTGGAATAATTGAGAAAGTTAAGCAGAATAAAATTATAGATTTTCAGCTATCTGATGGTACCTTGATGATGGGACAAAGAATTTGTGTACTAGATGTAAGTGAACTAGGGAAAGAGATTCTTGAGGAAGCTCATATGGCACCTTATACTATGCATCTTGGAACCATCAAAATGTACCACACATTGAGACCTCACTTTTGGTGGCGTAGGATGACGAATGATAAGGATGAAGAAAGATGTGGCTGAATTTGTCTCCAAGTCTGACATGTTAACAAATCAAAATTGAACATCACGCACTTGCTGGTAAGCTTCACCCTTTGACAATACCTATATGGAAATGGGAAAGAATCACTATGGATTTTCTTGTGGGTTTGCCTATAATCCCAAGGGGAAATGATGCTCTATAGGTTATAGTTGATAGATTGACTAAGTCAGCTCATTTTCTACCTATCAGATAGGGTAGTTCATTGGAGAAGTTGGCCCAAAGATACATAGATGATATTGTAAAACTTCATATTATGCTAGTATCGATTGTTTTTTATAGAGATCCACGATTCACTTTTAGGTTCTGGATTAGTTTATAGAATGCTTTAGGCACCAAACTGAATTTCAATACTGTATTTCATCCTTAGACAGATGGACAATCTCAAAAACTATATAGACTGTTGAGGAGATGTTAAGGACTTGTATACTTGAATTTCGGGGATCATGGGATCAATACGTTCCCTAATTGAATTTAGTAGTATTGATATGGCACCACATGAAGCATTATATTGTAGAAAGTGCAGAAGTCCCTTATACTGGGATGAAGAAGGTGCTAGAATACTGGAAGGGCATGAGATAGTACAGTAAGCTGTTGACAAATTGAGAATTATTAGAAATAAGCTTAAAGCAGCCCAAGATAGACAAAAGAGCTATGCAAATCAGTAGACAGGAAATGGAATATCAAGTGGGAGAAAAGGTTTTTCTCAGAGTTTCACCAAGGAAAGGGGTTATCAGGTTTGGAAAAAAGGGCAAACTAAGCCCTAGATACATTGGTCCTTATGAAATCCTTGAAAGAATTGGCCCCTTAGCATATAGATTGGCATTGCCTCTAGAATTAGCTCAAATCCATGATGTATTCCATGTAAGCATGCTCAAAAAGTATCAATCAGACCCATCACATGTGTTACAAACTCAAAATATTCAAGTGTCTGATAATTTGAGTTATCTTGAAGAACCAATTACTATTATTGGATATCAAACTAGACAATTGAGAAACAAAGAGATACCATTGTTTAAAGTTCTTTGGCAAAACCATTTTAGAAAAGAAGCTACATGGGAAACAGAATAGTACATAAGGTAGAATTACCCCCATTTATTCTTTGAATGAGGTAAAAATTTTGAGGACAAAATTTCTTACAGGGCCGAAGTATTGTAACATCTTAGTCTTGAAACACCTTATCATGATCATGCATCTGTATTTATGAACATGACATATGTGATATGAATGAATATACACATGCATTTCCAATTGTTTTATGATAAAATGGTTGTAATTAATTGGTGATTTTATAGTAATAAAAAACCATGATTTCTAAGACTAAATGGAAATGGAGATAATGAGTAATCAAGCTATAGACTTGTACATTTTTGGGACTATATAAGGTAAGTGTGAATTCATAATAATTATGGTTTGATGTGATCTTATTATGCTTATATGGAAATGATTTCTATGCCAAATGATCAAAAGTAAATAAGTAATCAAGATAAGATGGAAGGATTGATGTAATAGTTAAAAGAGTTGTTCGCAAGACATGAAAGGTTTATGGAGTTGTAAAAAATAACTATAATTGAGGGAATATGATATGATTTGATGAATTTTTATTGGGCATTATCTTCTAAATCTCCTTGAATAAATGAGCAAGTGGGTGCAGTGTACATATGTAGCATTTGTATGAATTTGCATGACCTTATTATTACATGTATTCATCTTGTGTGCAATAAGATTTGGACTTATTATTTATTGCAACTCTCTTTTTACAGAATGCTTGCAAATGTGAATGTATGTAAGCATGTGTGAAAGTGTTCTTGATGAAAGCATGTTATATGTGATTAGGTTTTGTGGGTTCGTTCCTTGAACCTTAAAGCATAACCCATGATCTTTGTATGTAACCTTTGATTTGATTGCTAATTGGGATAAGATATGCTAGTAAGCACTTCTTATGGAAGATTAAAGAGGATTCCTAGAGATCTATATCGCTTGTATGAAGGAGTATATGGTATAGTTATTGGATTTGAAAATCTTGATTTTGCCTGTATATGGACAATTAGTTCTCATGAGGACATTAAGTATTAATCCACTTGAGAACAATTAAATGGATTATGAGATTTTATTTCCTGATTCAAATTAATTTCGAGGACAAAGTTTTCTTAAAAGGGGTATAACTATAATGCCCTATTTTCTGTGTTTGAAATAGTAGTTTATCAGTCTCTGAATAGTACCACATGTCTGAAAATTGGTATTATTCCGGTCCCAAAAAAATTACTATTTATGTCTTATATTTTATTTAATATTTTTGGAGCATGTATATATTATTTTGATGGGTAGAAAATAAGTTATGAATTTATTTGGCCAATTAAGTAATTAGTGAATAGTGAATTTTGGTATTTTAAAAAATTAGAAAATTTAAGAATTATTTTTATGGAGTAATTTTAATATTTTTTTATGGAGAAAAATACTATTATGAGAGGAGTTTTATAGCCGTTAGATTAACTCAATCTAAGCCATTCATCAACAACTTCCTAAAGAAGTAGTTGGCAAATGACCTAAATGCCCTTAATAAAAATATAAAGCCCCTTCTCTTGTTTTGTGATAGCACAATCTATTCCCCTTTCTTCTCCACAACTTGACCAAACCCTCTTCCTCTCCCCTTTTCATTTTTCTTTCAAAATTTCTACAAGAAATCAATCAAACCAAGTAACCTAAGCTAATTCCTAGTTCCTACACTTCATGACTTTAAAGCTTAATAGTGGATAGTTGCCTAAGTTCAAGAAATTAGGATTTAAAGCTATAGTTTAAATAAGTAGAAATTATGAATTTGTGTTAGGTTTTTTATTTTAGTTGGGGGTTTTGGTTCCTTTCATCTCCAAGCATAATTTCTTTACTTTCTTGATTGAAAGTGTGTATTGATTTTGATTATTCTCTTGTTAAAGAAGGGTGCGCTACCAAGGTTGGATAAAGTGAAATCAAAGGATTGATCATTATTTTTTGGAGCTCTCTAAGGTTGTTAATTGAGGTTAGTTCTCATAAATCCCATCTCTTTATATATTTTCTTAAATTTTGGATTCTAGAACTCTATGTTAGGAATTTGGGGATTATGTGATTTTTGGCTTGAGTAATGTATGCTATTGGTTTAATTGTGTTCTTGGGTGGTTTTTGAAGCTTGTTATATGATCAATTGCATGAGGAAAGATTTCCTCCCCACTCCCCTTACTTTGGCCAAACCACCTCTAGGTGGGGAGGTGTTGTCTTTCTTTCATTTAAATAATGATTATGCTCATAAATGTTATGCTATGAATGTATTTAAATATTGAATTAAGTTAGTTTGCATGAATATCAACCTTTGCCATATTTCCTGTGATTTAAATTTATGAGAAATTGGGAATAATTGTCTCTATGTGTGTAATTGATGGAATTGGCTTTATAGTTATGATATTGGGTGTTATTTAAGAATGTTAGCATGTTTAAACCAAAAAAGGAAGCTTTCTTTCCCTTTTCCCCTAACTTGGTCAAACCATCATGGGTGATAAGGCTTGAGTTTTGACTTTTTTATGCATTATTAAAATTCTAAGTAATGTGTTACAAATGTATTTATATGTTAGTGAAGTTAATTTACATGAATACTAAGTTTGAGAAATTTATTGTAACTTTAGCATATGAGATATTGGGGATTTTGCATGCTTAGTATGTAATTGAGGAGCTAAACCTTAATTATGTGATATTGATACTTAATGTATATTAATGCTAGAATGATTAGAAGCTTGTTTTGCAGTTACAAATGATATATTATATGTTAGTGAAGTTATTTACATGGAAATATAAGTTTGAGAAATTTATTCGGTAACTTTAGCATATGAGATATTGGGGATTTTGCATGCTTAGTATGAAATTTGAGAGCTTTAAACTTCAAATTATGTGATATTGTACTCTAATGTATATTAATGCTAGAAATGATTAGACAGCTTTGTTTTGCATTCAGGAAGTCTTTTATGAGATTTTTCTTCTTTATTTGACATAATATAGGAAAAATCTCCCAGGTATTGTGACTGCTTTCAAATCATAGGAATTCCTTTTGTCTATTTGTGATGCGTTTAGGCATGGTGTTTTAAGTTTGCATGAATTGTTAGCATGTGTTTTAAGTTTGGCATGAATATTCTTACTATAACTTGAGAACTGGTAAAAATCCTATGACTTGAACCATATGGATTTTTGGGAAAATAATAAGTATATGCCTCCTTTAGGTGTATTTATGTTTCTTAAGGTATATAGAGTGTTTTAAATGAATTGATGAGAAAACGAAAGTCTTGATGTCAAGAATGGGACTTATGACTTAAGTTTTCCTATAACTTGAAATATGTGAATCTTTGAATATATGCCATAAAGCTTGCGTATGTGTATGCTTATATGTGTTTAAGGAACGTTTTATTTGAGTTAGTTGATAAGTAAGTGTCTTGAATATGAAGAATGACTTTTATGACATGAAATTTATATGTTAAGCTTTTTATGATAAGTAAGGTCTAATTTGGAGAAAATGCTTTTAATGAAACTTGAAAATGAGTATTTTTCCTATGAGTAAAGATTTGAAATTTTGGAAATTTTTTAAAGAACTATACATGAGCTGAGTTCATTTTAGTTATTAGTGTCAATTTAAAGTTTTGGTTTTTTCAAATGTGAGAAGAAAGTTTGGTCTTATAGAGAATATCACTTTGGGCCATTTAGGCCATGAATCTTTTCCTATATGGTTGTTTAATATGCTTGGAGATAAATACTAAGACTCCGCACTTGAAAGAGTTGAATTTAATTTAAAGTATGATTTCTAAACTTCTTGATTTTTAAGGAAAAGATAAATTCTCCAAGTAATGTGTTTTTCATGAAAATAAAGTATGTATACAAGCCTTAAAAGGTAACTTTGCTTAGTATATATGAGTTTAAAAGTAACTTTGCTTAGTTACTATGAGGCGTTTGGAATTTAAATATCAAATATACTATTATATATATATATATATAATTATATTTGTTATATATTGTGTCCTTCTTTTTCTTTTTTAACTTTTCTTTTCTTGCTTTAGCTTTTTCTTTTTGACCTGCTTTACTTTTGATTTTAATGGTCGACATATCATCACTGTCATCACTAGCTCCAGATGATGAGCTGGTTGTTGATGAGGATGATGGTATGATTTTACTCTTGCCTTTATGACTTGGCGCCTTTGAGGATTTACTAGAGGACGTGCTTTGGGCTTTACTGGAGGATGGATTTATGAGTTGATTTGAACTGGTTGAGAGTTGTTCAAACATCTCTTGACAGATCAATTTATATTCTTCAGGTGTTTTAGCGGCTGCTAACCGGGCTTGACATTGGGCTTTTTGGATACCAAACTGAGGGTTATCCTGAATAGCTAATGTATGGGCATAGGTTAGAGCTGGTTTAGATGGGCTGGATAATTTATTACGAATCCATTGACTAATTTTTAACTCAGTGGTGGAATTCTTAAATGATCCCCACCATTTAATTTTATGTAGTTTTACCAACATAGGAATTTGGGTTCCCGGAATATACTGATAGTCAAAATACCATTGATATACCCATGGAGTGAAGAAGGTCATACAATAATACATTAGGGATGGGATATGAACTTCTTTAGGTTTAGGTTTATAATGGGTTTTAAAGTACTGGTATAAATTATGGATATCATGAGGAATGATTTCCTCAGAAATACCTTTAAATTGCCACCATCTTTTAAACCAATTTGGTATTTTTAAATTAGTACGTATACTTTGATCAAAATATACTAACCATGAATGGGTAGTAGTGGGATTTTGAATACAAAAAACTTTATCCCACGCTTCTTTATAATCAAAATAATTATACTGCATATTATGTTTATACAAATTTTTAAATCTTATGGGAGAATGTAAAGAAGATACGGGCCAATCCTTAGGATGGATGACGCGTTTTATTTGTATAGAAGAACGGGCCAATCCTTAGGATGGATGACGCGTTTTATTTGTATAGAAGAATAAGAAATACTTTTATTTTTATCAAAAGTATGTTTTATTTTTACAGATCCTGTATCTACTAGTATATTATGATAATACTCCTGAGGTTTTAACAAATCGGTAGGAGCAAAATACCAATTCTTAGGATAATAATTTTTTATAATTTGCCAAGGATTGATATTATTATATCCATCCTCAACTTCAATTTCAAAATCATATAAATTTTTAGGAAACCATTTATGTATATTAGTAGATTGGATTTTTGGCAAATCTACAGCCATCAACGGATTTGATAACTCTTTACTGTCTACCGTTTGAGACAGAGTAGCTGTATCATGAGCGGATACGATACGATCGTTTAGGGATACGATCGCTTTAGATTTAGAAGACATACCTGGGTCCTCCGCTGAAGAGGATGCCATTGACTGTAAGGCTTTAAGTACTTCTGGGGATTGGGAAAGTTCCTCAATCCATTTTTTAAGGTCTTTAGTGTTGTTGAGGTTTTTAGAGAGATCAGTAGAATGCTCAGAAAGAGCTTTAGTGGGTGAATCACTATCTTGTTTACTAATTGTCTTGCCCTTATCCTTCTTGCAACCCATTTTGCTGTAAGAATTCGCGGGTAAGAAAATCAGGAATATTATTTTTATTACCAGGTATAAATTCAATATCAAAATAAAAAATACTTAATAAAGCTTGCCATCTTGTAAAAATTTGTTTTGAGGCAAGATTTTGAACATCCTTTTGCAAAACATCTTTTGCAGATTTACAATCAAAAACATCTTTTGCAGATTTACAATCAATACGAAGTAAAAATTTTTGATTTAATAAATCAGATTGAAATTTATTTATACAAATAACAATACTTAATATTTCTTTTTTAATAGTAGAATAATTTATTTGAGCTGGAGTCCAATGACCTGAAGTATACTGGATTATACGCTCTTTATCATTTATCCTTTGTTTTAAAATGCCTCCATAACCAATATTAGAAGCATCTGTTTCAACAATTTTAAAAGCATTTGGATTAGGAATATACAAATAAGGAATTTCTTTTACCAAAGATTTTATCTTTTTTACCAATTGTGTATGCTGTGTAGTCCAAGGACCAGCATTTTTACGAAGTCTTTCATGCAAAGGTTTTGACATACAATTTAAATTTGTATAAAAATCAATAACATAATTTAAACAACCAAGAAATCTTTGTAATTGGAGTTTATTAGAAATTTCATCAGGAAATTTTTCTCCAAAAACAAATGTTCTTTCTATAGGTTGAATTATACCTTGTTCAATATAGTGACCTAAAAATCTAATTTTAGTTTTAAACAAAGGATCTGAGGGTTATAAGTAAATTTTTAGTTTAAACACAAATATATATATATATATATATATATTATATACTAGTATATTATGATTATGAGATATATGATTATGGGACTTAGTGATAGAATATGTATTATGCATATCAAAATATGATTTTTATATGTATGTATAGGGATGGAACCAGTGCGGGTATTTTTCCGAGTACTCACCCCGCTCCGATCTGTTTAAATAGGATATAGATACTTATAAACGTGTATGGATAGTGAAATTACTACCCGTAATGGCTACAGGCAGGATACATGTATAGGTCTTTGGATACTCATTACCCGCTATTGAGTGCCCACGGGTATCCTATCCACTATTAATAAAAATTATATTTTAAATATGTTCAGATTTCGATAGCTAAAATTCGCGGGTACCCATATAAGGGTATTTTAAACGGATTTTGGATGGGTATGGATAGTAAAATTTTAAACGGGTTTGGATACAGGTACTTAAATCGATAATCAAACTGTTTTAAATGGATACGAATAGTAAAATTTTAAATAGTTATGGATACGAGTAGCTTAAATTTCACGGGTATCCGCCCCACTTCCATCGCTACCTACTTAGGAAGTTATGTATTTTTAAGGCTCTTTGAGATTTAAAAGTTTGCATGAGCCCTTAAGCATGGTTCTTGTATGCTATAAGTGTTAATAAAAATCTAATTACCATTTATAAGCTCATGAGTCTTTATGATATTGCTTTATAAGATTCTCCAAATATACTCCCTATGCTTTATGAGATTTAGAAGTCACATACTCTATGAGTAACTTTCATAGGACTTTATAGCTCCTCCATGCCTATATATGTATGTATGCTTAAGACTTATGACTTGATATGTATGATTATCAGGATTTTATCCTATTTACTTGGACTTAAGGCATATAAGACTTTCCATCTGTTAAATGGTTTCAACCACATGTGAACTAAGATAAATTGTGTATAAATTATGTACTATCTAGACAAGTAAAGTTTTATAGTACCTTTATGATTTAAAGAAAGCAACTAATATACATGGTGTGAAATTGTTGTGTGATTTTGAAACATCCCGATATTTTATTTTTAAAAGATTTCGAATTACATTTAAATTAGCAAATTTATACAATATTATAATATTAATTCATTAGCTAAAAGGAAATCGATTGAATTAAAAACTGAATTGGAAACCATCTAAATCGAGCCGAAACCATTTAAAAACTAAAGCAGAAATTTCTAAAAGCTGATTTGAACCAAACCCATTTTGTTTGGACCAAATAAGACTATATACCTAAACACAAAACTCAAAACCCCCATCCTCTCACTCCCCATCACCGACAGCTCCTGTACCTAGGCATGGCCATATTGCGGTTCCGGGAACCGGAACCGTCGGTTCGAACCGGCCCGGAACCGCAACCGGAACCGGTGAGAACCGGAACCGACCGCAACCGGAACGGTGAGACCGAGAACCGGGCCGAACCGGGAACGGAACCGGAAAATTCCGGGTTCGGTTCCCGTTCCAGCAAATGTTGGAACCAGAACCGGGCGGTTTCCATAGAACCCGGTCGGAACCGGATGGAACCGCCGGTTCTCCGGACCGGTTAGAACGCCGGTTCGAAAACCGGTTCGAACCGGCGGGTTCTTTAGCCGTTTGTACTGTAGATTTTTGTTTTTTTTTTTTTTTTTTTTTTTTTTTCTAAATTTGTTGTTAAATGGTCTTAATACCTCCCAACTGTCATAAACGGATTCATAAACGCGCTAGTTTTGAGGGTATTTTTGGAAAAAATGGAATTTTTGAATCTTATTATAATACCTATTTTTATTTACAATTTCATTAACAAAAAATCTCAACTCTCTCTACTTACCTCTCTCTACATATACTGACACTCTTCTACTGTCTCTTCTACAATTACTACACTCTCTTTCTATATTATCATTTAATTTTTCTCTACTCAAATTATCTCTTATTAAGGTAATTATTCTCTCTACATTTTTTTTTATTCAATTTTCAAATTATATTTATTTATCATATAATGCCAAGTGGAGGAAACTCAAATTCGGGTAAGGGCAAGGGAAAAATTGGAGAATCATCTATCCCTACAAACGACATCTATGATATGATTCCCGACCAATGTAATTTTGAGGGTTTTCCAAATGAAAATTTGGATATTCCAACTCAAGAATCCGAATTTAATGAGCAATTTTAAGAAGATGAAGAGCAAGAGCAAGAGCTACGAGCAAAAATTGTTACAAGAGCAAGATAAAGTTCCGACATATTCTCCATTCATTTCACAAAAAAATTCAAAGGTGAGAAAATGTACGATATAATTTGCAATTTGCAATTATTGTGCGAAAAATCTTATAAATTTAAACAGCGGAGCGGCTATGGATCATTTGGAAGCATTTGGAGGCAAACAATTCCAACAAAATAAGGTAGTGATCGGTCTCAACAAAAAATTTCCGGGTTTACACTTATAAAACCTTTCTTTTATTTAAAATATCTGAAAAAATACAAAAAGAAGAATTAGCAAAATGATTTCTATTTGGAAACAATTTATCTTTTAGTTTGGTGGTTGGAAAGAGGTTTTAATAATTATTGTCAAAAAGCTTTAAATCCTTGTGCTAAGAGATACAAGAAAATACAGTAAACGACTTATTTCTTGTATAAATAAAGGAAAAAGAATTAGAGTTTTATTCTCAGATTGAAAAGTCGTGTTTTCAATTTTTGTATGTTGGAGTGATCATGGCAAATTGGAATTCTTATTGGGTGATTACATTGTCATTGATTGATTGATGATTGGAAAATTCAAAAAAAGGAATTTATTGGTTTTTCGTGGTTTTTTTTGATTGATAAAACATACTGCAAATAATATTTTAGCAGTAATTGGTTTCAATTTTAGAATGATATAAGTTGAAAAAAAAATTTTTTCAATTTCATTTGATAATGCTTTGCAAATTACTAGATCTATTAATTGAACTTAAAAGAATTTGTGAAAACCCATATTGGTTGGTAATTTTTTCATATACAGATGTGCATGCCATGTTTTAAATATTTATGTGTACAAGATGGTTTAAAATTCTTGATTGTTTATTTCTCCAATTAAAAAGCTATTTTCATATTATGGACACATCCCCAAGTATATGAAAGTTGGGCATAAATTTTGTAAGAAAATAAAGCCCAAAACGTTTTTCCAAGGCATGTCCAATCGTTGGAATTCACATATGAATTACTTAAACGAGTTCTTTTTTTAAAATTATGATTGTTTTTTTTCGTTTTACTAATAATAATTGAGAGATATTAATTTATATCCACAAAAAATTGGGACATTTTTGCAAAATTTTAGATATTATTAAAATTTTTAATGATGCTACCTAAGAATTTGTGGGGTTTATCTATCCACCAATCTAACTTTATTTTACCTATATGTTTAATATTTGTTATGCCTCCAAAATTTCAAAATGGTGGATTTATATAAAGAGTGTATTTTTTTCAATGAAAAAAAAATGGTTACCTTATTTTTAAAATATTACACCTCTTGTATCTTGTTGCTATATGTATTATATCCTAGATGTGTACGAATGGGATGTATTATTGGTGATTATGTGACTATTTATTATGAATGTATAAATCTTGATGCTAGAAGATTATGTATATAATGTAGTATGCATGAGAGTTTCACAACATATTCATAGGCAATTATTAATGAATTTATGGGGCAGTTTCTAGTTGCATTCTACATGCTATTTCATTTCTATTTCTTACTCAATCTTAATATTCCACATTTTCAACACAAGGGGTAAGTGGTGTGGTCGTTGCCCAAACAAGTTTATTGCAAACAAAAAAGACAAGGGAATTCCAATTCTATTTAGTAATTGATTTGATAATTATCTAACACTTCTTTTTGAGTTTGGTTGATGATAATGCAGAATGCAGATTTTCCAATTTAGATTGTTTGGAGTCGTCACGCAAATACTTTCCAATTCTTTCTTTTACTTGCAAAAACAATTTTTAGCGCTCGGTTTCCACTGTGCGGTTGAACAGCTTTTATTCAAGGAGTAACATACTTGATGAAACACGATCTCGTATGACACCCGTCATTAGAGAAGCAAAGCTGCGTTGGGCGAATGATTGGCCCAAAGCGAACTAAGAGCCAAGAAATTCAACGAAATGAGATTTTATTTGATTTATACGATCGGGTCTCAAACGGAACTTCAACGGTTGGTTGCAATAGCGATTAAGGTAAAAGGGGGTGACATTGATATAAGGAAGTAAGCTACGTGGTGCTTTGTTTCTCTAACCCCAAGAGGATTTTTTACGTAGGCAACTGAATTTTTTTTTTTTTTAAAAAATTAAGTTCAAGCCCATTTTTTTTTTTCAAATTATGTTCAAACTTAAAAAAAAAAATTTTCAGTTCAATTTTTGTTTTTTAAAAAATCGATTATGTTCAAACGTAAAAAAAAAAAAATCAATTCAAATTTTTTTTTTTAACAAAAATGCATTATGGTTCAAATTTAAAAAAAAAAAAAATAGGGTTCAAATTTTTTTTTAAACCGGGTCTTAAACATTTTTGAAACATTTTTTAGGGGTGTATTCTTTAATTATTTAGGTTCAATAATTTTTTTTTTAGTTGGTCTTCGTATTTTAAAAAATTTTTAACAGTTATTTTTTAAAATTTTTTATGTTAATTATAATTTTTTCTTTTTTTAACGGTATTAAAATTTTACAAATTTCAATTATGCGATTCGCCGGGAAAACCAATCGGGAACCGTCGGTTTTGTAATCGATCGGAACGGGACCGGAACGGAACCGCGACGGTGTCCAAACCGGACCAGGAAACCCGGCAAATTTTCGGTTCGGTTCCGTTCCAGCTTGGTTCCGGTTCCAGCTTTTCTGGAACCGGAACCGCCGGTTCCGGAACCGTGGCCATGCCTACCTGTACCCCCTCTCCTTCTCGTTCTTCGGCCAATTGGCTATGAATTCAGATGAAGCTATAGTCTAAATCCATCTTCTCGATGAGAGGAGCTCTGTTGTAGCCTCAGATTGCATGATAGAGATCGTGGATGGGAGAAATCGAGTCTAGAACATTTCAGTATCGTAATGACATACTTTTCGATGATTCTCATCCACACCAGCGAAGACAGTCCATAAGGAGACCTTCGATCGACTCCTCTCTCCCAAATGAGCTTTTCCCCTCCATCAGTTCCAATGACAAAGGTTGGATGATGGAACCGCCATGGATGGCAGTGTCGAAGCCATTGTCGAGGCCATTCTAGCCAAATAAGACATAACTAGTCCAAGTTGGTCACGCATTCTGAGTCCCCATGAGATTTCGAGCATTTTGCTGTATATGTTGCTCAGTTCTGGCAATAGTCAATTTTCCACGGTGGCCAGCAATGAAATTCTGGTGATTGGCTGGCGAGACTCCGATGAGGCCATAAGAGATAGAATTCTCGTCTCGATTTGGGCAATGAGATGATGTTAATGAAATTTCTATCGGTGAGCCCTACGACTTTGATATGAAACTTTCGATAATATTTGGTTAAGATTTTATCGATCTAATTTCATTGTTTTGGTTTAATTGAGCTAAATGTATAACTAAAATAGAAATTTATTAAAATGTTAGCTTAGCAGAGTTAGTTGATCGATTAACCTAAGTGAAAAGGAAAGTTAGATTAAAATCTAGTATCTAGTTACTGTTTTGGTAAACATCCACTTATTATAATGTTATGTAAATAATGGAGGACGGGCTTTGGTTAAAGTTAATGTCTGATTGATGGGCTGTATATTGAATTGTGCCTTTGATACGTGATTCGACAGCTATCCTAATTTACAAAGGAGATGCTGCTGGATTTTTGGTATGCTTATTGATGAATTAAAATATTTACATCATTAATTTAAAATGACTAATAAAATTACTAGTACTCGTATTGCCAATATAATTATTATTATTACTACTACTACTACTATTATTATTATTACCATTAAGTGTTAATTTCCAAACATAAAGAATTATAGTTGTGTAGCTAATAAACGAAATAAGCAACCATAATGTAGCAGCTATGATTAGCTAATGAATAAGAATTAAATTTCTTAAATTAAGGTTCTCACTTAGAATTTTCTATCTGGATGCTTATAAAGTTCCAAAAAATGACGAGACGAAAGCTGGAAGGAAGCAGTAATAAGGATAGTCCTGTTAAAGACGATAAAAAACTGTGAGTAGAGTTAGATAATCTGCATTGCTCATGCATTATACATTCATGCATACATGAATAATATGATATCAACGCGAAACATGCATACATATTGAAATTCCATATAAGCGTGTATGCCATGATCTGCATTAAACACATATAGTCATATATTGGAATATATAGAGATGTTGGATATTATACATTGTGTGAGTAATGTGAAATTTTGTGATTGGATATGACTTATCTGTGATATATTGTAGAGTTAGAATAATGTGGGTCACTCTGGGGTGAGAGCACGGACATGGTGAGAATACTGACAATGGACCGTAAGCGGGTGGAGTTGTGCCCCCCGGTGCACTCCGTAATTTGATGTGCATCGATGATAAAAGAAAAAGAAAGAAAAGTAATAAAAAGGAAAAGAAAAGAAAATAGAAATAGATGGACGGGTGTGGGCTCCCTGGGTGCACTTGACTCAAGGATCATGGATTATTTTTTTGGAAATTATTTAAAGCATGCTTTGGGGGTGAGTAGGATCCTTGTTTATAATGGGTGATTCCACGGACTAATATCCACTATTTGATTATATGAATTATTGTGACATGTTTGATAAATGTGAAATTCATACTTGTATGTTCATTCATAATTAGCCGGAAGGCTACCTATTGTATAATATGACTAACATATATTGTATGGGGTGAGAGGGTTACCTAACCCTACTCATTGAGTTTGGCGCTCACTCCTGCCTCCTTATTTTTCCAAGTAATAAGATCAAAGAAGAACCTAATGGATCCAATTGAGTTATAATACATTTAAAAAAAATGTATTAGGCATTTAAATGAAAAAGAGTGTAGTTTATAGAGTTCCACAATGTATTCTAAAAGGGTTGTAATTGAATCAAGTAGTTATATGTTTTTGTCGTGTAAAATGTATTATAGTGAATCAGTCAATTATGAGAATGGATCTATTGAATATTTGAGTTTTGTTGTGAAACGTTTGGATGGGCCTATAACTTATTTATATAGATTTATCATTGGGCCAGAGGCCGAGTTATGAACAGTGTATTGGCTTCCTATGGGCATCGAAGGCCTTAAGCCCACCTAGTCCCTAGTGCCCATCCAGCCTTGAAAACGGGTCATGATAAAATTGGTATCAAACCATAAGTTGAGCCTTAGGAATCAATTGCAGAGCTTAGGAATGGTGTATGAGGCTCCTATTTTGGGATCCGTCGTAACTAGCAAAAGGAGAGGTACTCTGGATTGGATACTGTTTTGGCGCAGCTGGACGCATTGTGCACTAAATAGGTTGCAGGTCCACAATTGCATAGAAACAAGGAAAATTAAATGGTAGAATTTAATAGTATTTATAAATAAATAATATTTTAAGATTTCCTCATGAAGCTTAGGAGGCACAGGAGGAATTGGAAGAAGTGTAGTGGCCTGATCAACCAGTGCATTCTTTCTAATGAAGACTGTTCTCTTAGAAAATGGATTTTAGAAAAATTAATATTTTAATTTAAAGATTGTTCACAAAATAAGTAAGATAAGTATTAATACTGCTCGGTAAAAGGAAAGAACAAGAATGTATTCGAACAATAGGAATTTCTATAAACTACTGAGTATATTTCGAGTATTATGGTACTCAGTTAGAAATAAGTATTTAGAATCCATTATAATGTCATGATTGATCAAGAAATTTGGAATCCGTGTATGGGTTTTCATTTTGAAGCACCAAGACTCTGTCCTATGAACATAAACCTGAAATTATAGGATAGTTCCCTTTTAGCTCATCGAGTTTCTTCAGTTAGGTGTGCCCTAAATTCTAGTTTAAAAGAAATGCTACTTTTGAACCATAAATTGTTTGATTCAAGGAAAATTTCATAATTGCTCCACATTTTCTTTTGTGACCTTGAATGGTATTTGGTTCAATTATTTTCGTTCAAATTGAACTTGTGTATTTTCAAATTTTGATAATTGATATTGTTGTTATAACATTTGAGTTAAACCCTTTTGGGATTTAAATTTTGTGAGATATTTAATGCTTTAAAGTATAAATAGAAAATTTTAAATTTGTAAATTGACTTTAATCTTTAGGATGTAACATTATATCTCAACTTCTTTTTGTTATTTTGAAACCCAACCTACTTGATCTAAAAGTATTCAAGTTCAAATTTCACAATATCTTAGGAAAACGATTTTCAAATGAGAGGAACTTTGTTGTAGCCTCAGATTGCGTGATTGAGATCATGGATGGGAGAAATTGAGTCCAAAACATTTTGGTACTGCAGCAACGTGTTTTTCGGTGATTCTTATCAACGCCAGTGAAGACATTCCACAAGGAGACCTTCGATCGACTCCTCTCTTCCAGGCGAGCTTTTCCCCTCCATCAGTTCTAGTAACGAAGCTTGGATGACAAAACTGTCATGGATGGCAGTGGCGAAGCCACTGTCGAGGCCATTTTTGGCCAAATAAGACATACTCAGTCCAAGTTGGTCACGGATTCTCAGTCCCCTTGGGATTTTGAGCATTTTGGTGTATATGTTGCTCAGTTCTGGCGATAGTTGATTTTTTGACCACCGTCTATGTGGCTGGCGGCGACATTCCGGTGAGACTCCGGTGAGGCCATACGAGACAGAATTCTCGTCTCCAATTGGGCAATGAGATGATGTTAACGAAATTTCTATCGATGAGCCGTACGACTTCGATATTAAATTTTTGATAATATTTGGTTAAGAGTTTATCAATCTAATTTCATTGTTTTGCTTTGATTGAGCTAAATGTATAACTAAAATGGAAATTTATTAAAATGTTAGCTTAGCCGAGTTAGTTGATTGATTAACCTAAGTCAAAGGGAAAGTTAGATTAAAATCTAGTATCTAGTTACTGTTTGGTGAATATCCACTTATCATAATGTTATGTAAATAATGGAGGATGGGCTTTGATTAAAGTTAATGCCCAATGGATGGACATAGACTCGCGGTCTATAATCGAACGTCAGATGGTTCGATTTTGGGTCTATCACCTAAAGCTTCTCAAAAGCCCATAATTGCAAATGCATTCAAGAAAAAAACAAAAAAAAAAAACACAAAACAAACAAAATAAAAAGAAAGCTCATTAAGTCGACAACCCACAAAAGGCGGCTTAAGCAAAAGTTAAAGCATAAAAAAAAGAGAAGAAGAAGAGAAAAAGAAGAAAGAAAAGAAAAGAAAAGGAAAAATAATAATAAGAAAAGAAAGCAATAAATAAAAATGCATTTACCTGCATTAGAAGCGGGCTCCCCATCGGACCAAGTACCAAGCTAGAGTCCCGAGCATGCTCTCCTAGTCAAATAAAAGTTTCAACAAGAATAAGTGGAAACGATGTGCGTCGCTTAGCCATCTGGTAGTCTATAGGCACCAACGAAAGGTTGCTATAGCCATCAATACCACTAAGAAGCAAGTACTGACTCAAAATGCAAAAAAAGACAAGTGGAGCCAATACAGGATAGTGCGGTCCATACTTAATGCACAGTCTACAAAAGGTTGCAGGGCCACAATATCAATTCATAAGTCATAAGAAAAATCTCATAAGCCGAGAAACCGAATACAAACAAAATCAACGAAGCAAGATCGATATCAAATCAGAGTACCGCAAGAACTTCTTTAGTCACGGGTATTCTTCCAAAAATGATGCGAAGCTCCTCAAATAATGGATAGATCTCAAAGTCATTATGATAGAACAACTTGGCCAAAAGATCGAAATGGTTAATTAACCATTGTAGCAATACGGGTTGGACCCAAATGTTCTGGTAGTAGCTCAGCCCATTCCGTTTGAAAGGTGAAAGCAAATTCCAATCCTCACGGCTAAAACTGCAGAACAATGCTTCAAATCTAGGTGCCAAGGATTGATCCATGAAGAATGGGGGAAGAAATGAAGAACTTAGGAAAGTTTTTAAGTGAAAGCTTCATCTGGAAAAAGAGAAATAAGCTTTTGTAGCGTGTATGGATGTTATGGGCTTTTATAGCAAGAAATAAAAGGAAAACTTGACAGCTGGCTACCACTGCAGCACTATTGGCACACCCCACTATGTGTGGCGCAAGCCATAGCACAATGGCACATGCCACTAGAGAGCAGACAGCTAGAAAAATTCACTGTTTTGTTATTTTTCAACTTTTTGACAAGTAGTGCAAAAATCAGTTGTAAAGTAAAAACACACCATCACCACTCAGAGACATGTAAAGAAATTGGCATTTGCCTTTATATAAATAAAAATGTCTGTTTCTTTACAAAAGAATCATGCCCCCAAACTGGGTCCGAAATACAAAGAAGAAAAAGAAGAAAGAAGAGAACAGAAAAAGGTGGACTAGGGCAGCCGACTCAAGACATGTTTGAAGCCGTCTCCTCCAAGTAGTCGCTGCCACACTCCTTGGTCTCTTGATGACTGGCTGACATCCAGCTTCATGACCAGCACATTAGCCATGTTGAATCCCCTAGCCTCGACCAGCTGGAGGCACCATGCTAGCTCTCTGCATATATTCATAAACATTAGTAATCACATTTCATGCATACATGGCATATGCATTACATATTTTCGTTTGTGCTGTTATTTTTATACTTACAGATATCTGGTCGTCGGAGAGCCTTGCTATGGATAACTTGAGGCATGCCACTTCAGCAGTTGATACACCTCATTGTAATCAGCAATGGACACCTGCAGTATAAGACATGGGCAGCCAATAAGAGAGTGAAATAATAAAAAGAATAATTGTCGAAAGAAGAGAAGATAATACTCACGTGGGTACAACCCGACGGAGACATCCGGTATGGGCTCATAGATGGGTCTCTAGCATGCCCTTTATTGTCTGCCCTGTATGATCCAAAATAAAGAAGAAAGAGGCACCTAGGCCATGCTCCAACTTGCCAATAACGATAGTCGCATCCAGAGCCTCAAAGTCAGAATCCCTCCTCACACGCTTGTCACACTATTGCTGCTACAAGAATAAAGCTTAGTCAGTAGATAAGAGGAAAAGATGTTGGGGCAAATCCAAGAACAAAATAAAAGGGAATAAAACTTATATAAGCTGGGGCATCACCCTGACTTCTATCAAGGTCGTCTGCATCGGCAAAAGGGCCAAATTCGGATGGAGGAGGGATATGGACCAAGAGTTGAGTCCGCACAAAGATGGCATAAGCGTCAGGCACAAAAGCAGCAAGATGATCAGTGGCAGTTGATCCTCTTTGAGCAACTGCAATATCCTGCTCTAGCTAGATAAACTGGGTGGGCAGCATGTAATATGGTACATCATAAGGCATTCTCCTCCTGTCTGGTCCTAGCTCCCACTTGTACACCTCTCTCTGAGATAGTACATATCATAAAACATACCAGGAAGGAGAAGCCGTCTATGCTGGTACCTAATGGCCACCTGGACGAAGTCGGGGTATGCAATCACTGCCCCCATGGGTACCTCTATATCTGCAAAGAAAAAGAGAAGAAAAAAAGGAGAAAAGAAAAATTAAAAGAAAAAAGAAGAAAAAGGGAAAAGAGAAAAAGAGAAAAGAAAATTAGAAAGAAAGAATAAAATAAGAAGTAGTGAGAGGTAGCGACTTACCCGATCCTAGATCAAGTTGTTCAGCAATTACCGAAATACTGATACCTCCCAGGAGTATGAGCATATCTCCGGCCGAATCTCCATGCTCGACCTCGAGGGAGAGTCCTCGCATTAATGTTAGAATCAAAGCCATATAAACTCGGCATAGGGAGGACCTAGTGCTCACGATCCCAAATCTATATCAGGAATAAATCAAAAATTAGTAAATAAGTGTAAAAGCAAATAGAAAGCAGAAAAAAGGGGGAATAGTCAAAGAGAATACGATTTCATACCTCAATAATGCACCTGTAGCCAACCTTCAGGTGCGCTCCTCAGACTCACAGGTCCATCCCATAGTACAGACATGACAAGGCAGTGGCTCCCAGTTAAATTTGCTCATCACATCTAAGTCTTATAGTGGTTACAGCAGCGCCAGATCTGCATCGTTCCCATGATTTGTGAATAAGGTAGTCGACAGTAGATAGAAAAGGTAGGCACGCGCCACCACATCCACATCCAACTCCTCCACACGATCCTGGGGCATGTCATTATAATGAGAGATAATGCTCTACCCTCTTATCCGAGATGGTGAGCTCCACCTTGATAGCAGCTCTGAGACTCGCCCGTAAACTCGATTTATCCAGAGTCATCATTCCATCCTCAAAGACAACTGACCGCCCTCCAAAAGGAAGCCCGGTGATGGCAGTGAAGTCCACCGCAATGATGTTCATCTCCCCAAATGGCAGATACAAGGTGTTAGCAGTATCCATCCACCGCTCCATAAGTGCAAGAATACTAGAAGTTAGGGTTCGCCCCTACACCTGGGGAAGAGTATCGATGAAGCGACCAAAGCTTGCCTCCCGAATACGGTCCTGGACCCGTAGAGGCAACCGGTCGAACCACTTACCAGCTGCATAGGCGCCGCTGCTGGACTTACCGTGCTTCATGCTCTTCTGTAAAATAAACCACTGTAAGTATAATAAAGTGCAAAGGCACATTTTTTTTATATTTTAATGCAGAAAATAAAAAAAATGATGAAAAATGATAAAAAAATAGGTGTTCTATCATTACTGTGGTGCAAGCCACTGAGTAGTGGCGGCATGCCCCACTAGTGCTGTGGAGCATGCCACAGTATGGCAAAATAGCCAAACAGCCAAACAACCAAGGAAGTGACGCAAGTCACATGTAGTGGCCCGCCACAGTCCAAAAATGCTCCAAAACGCCCAAAACGGTAAATTTCTACCTAGTTTTGATTTCTAACTTAATGTTCGCATGTTTTTAGTATTATTAATGCAGAAAAAGCAAGAAAAAGAGTTCTAAAGTACCTCAGATGAGCCCTGGCAGAGGTGGCTAGGCAAATCATGTCGTAGGTTGTGTCAGGAATAAAATCCCGTAGTTTCATACTGTGGCTCAGGTTGAGACACGAGATCAATCACCGCATCTCCGAGAAACCAATCCGCAATGTTCTCGGCAGCCATAAGTTGTGGTTGAAAGAAAGAGGAAAAAGAAGAAAAAGAGAGCTTTTAAAAGAGAGGTTTGGTGAGTTAGGTTGAAAGTGACAAATGAATGTCACTTTCATCTTTTATAAAGCTTAATGGGCCTATGGGCCTGACTTTTGCCTTCGAGCCCAATTTGGCCCAAAGGTCCACTTGCTGTGACCAGCTCTCATGCTTAGCCGGTAACCCGTCAAAAGAAAGAGGAAAAGAAGAAAAAGAAAGTGTGGAAAAGACCGCTTGGTGCGCTTCGGCTTGGTCGTCGCATGGTCGACATAATATCTTCTGGACTTTTTTGCCTTCGAGCCAATTGGCTCCAGTGTGTGCAACTTTGCGTGTGTGTGACCAGCTCTAGTGACAAATGAATGTCACTTTCATCTTTTATAAAGCTTAATGGGCCTATGGGCCTGACTTTTGCCTTCGAGCCCAATTTGGCCCAAAGGTCCACTTGCTGTGACCAGCTCTCATGCTTAGCCGGTAACCCGTCAATGGCATGTTGCCTAAGCAGGGGCAACACACCACTGGCGACAGGTAAGTTCCCTCTTTTTGCATGCCACATCATGATCATCAATAAAGACAAATTCACACAAATCCACCAAAAATCACAAATTCTTATAAATTCACGCAAACTCATGCATTTTTATGCAAAATCACGCTTCATATGTTCATGCCTTTCCGGGCCTAATCATGAAATTCCTAGCCCTAACCATTGGGTGAAGGCCTGTTTTCCTAACAGCAAAATTTGCTTTTGTAGGTATCTCCTAATGTGGAACATTTAAGAATCAAAGTCCCCCGAGGCACCCAAAGCCCTTCAAAGAAGGCACCGTCCAAAGGACAACCTCCCACAATGGAGTATTTCAGAATCAAAGTCCCCCGAGGCACCCAAGCCATCCCAAGCGGCACACCCAAGTTGTCCCAACTGGAACATCTAAGCCCTTCAAAGAAGGCACTTAGCCGCAGAAGCCAACAACAACCACCATGGCGCATTCGTATGCACTTCTCCTGTCTAAAAGACAACCTCCCATAGTGAAGCTTTCAGAATCAAAGTCCCCTGAGGCACCCAAGTCGTCCCAAGTGTCGCACCTAAGCACTTCAAAAAAGGCACCCAGCCGCAAAAGCCGCTAACAGCCACCATGGCGCATTCATCCGCACCTCCACCGTCCAAAGGACAACCTCCCATAGAGGAGCATTTCAGAATCAAAGTCCCCCGAGGCACCCAAGCCGTCCCAAGTGGCGCACCGAAGCCCTTTAAAAAAGGCACTTAGTCACAGAAATCGCCAATAATAAGCATGGCGCATTCCCTCCGCATTCCACGTCCAAAGGACAACCTCCCACAGTGGAGAATTTCAGAGCTAAGCCGTCAACTAGCGTAGATAGCCACAGAAGCCGCCAACAACCACCATGGCATATTCCCTCTGCATTCCTTGTCTAAAGGACAACCTCCCACAGTGGAGCATTTCAACAAAGCCACTATTTGGCGTAGAAAACCGCAGAAGCCGTAAATAATCACCATGACACAATTCGCCCATCTAACAACGCCAACTACCAACCTACATCAATAATGCCACCAAACCAATGCACTTCATCCATCCAAGCCGTTCAAAGAATGCAAACCTCATCCAAAGGACACCCGCCTTGTCTCAACGAGACTCAGCAACTCAGCAGCTACCAAGTAAGTATTTTCTTACTTATGCATCTACTTTACACTTTAGCGATATCTTTCTCAAAAAATAAAATATCATCAAAGTGGGAACAAACTGTATACGCGCATTTTGCCCATAAAGGCTCAGTGATGATAAACCGTTTTCCATATAAGTTTGGATCGAGATTCCCGATCATCTCGATTTTCAGACCAATGGTCTGTGGGTTAGATGATACTTATGTTCAACCATTTTTACTTCTTCGAGTCACCGGGCGTTTCGCGACGAAATCGAGCTCGCTTATAGTACTTTACGGTGCACTGCCTCGTTTTGCATGCCACCCAGTCCAATTTGGTAAAAATAAGCCTGGCCTTATTTTAGGGCCCACTAGTGGCATTTTGCCACATCAGCCCTAAAATAGGGCCACACACCCCCATTTGCCTATAAATAGGCATTGGGGAGTATGCCAAGAGGACCACTTTTTGGAACCTTGAAGAAACTCTTGCTCTTAAAAAACTCAACTCATAAGTCAAAGAAAACTTGTGTTTTCCTTCAATTTTAGTTGTGATTCATTGATTTCTAATCATATAAAACTTAAAGGTTTCATTGAAAATCCCAAAAACACATTTATACAACCTCAGACTCGAATTGTCGGATCAACTTTTGGGTTTCTCCATCCATTCTTGCGTAAATCTTTGCCAAATCTCAAAAAGGTAGTTTTTGAGGGCCTTTTCTACATTTTAAAATCTTTTTTACACTTTCTTTTGGTGTTAAAACACCATTTTTTGAGCCTGATTCTGAGGGATACCCGAGATCAACCAAAGGAGGTTTTCTGTGTGGAAGTGGCGCACTGTCAACGGTAGTGGTGCAAGACACTACATATGGCATGGGTCACAAGCAAGTGGCTCATGCCACTTCATCACAGTTCACCCCCAGTTGCTTTGTTTTAGTCCTGTGACCTTCTTGATCAGGGAAGGGCCTGGCACCACTATGTGTGGCGCATGCCACTTCTCCTGTGGTCCAAAATGCCAATAATCAATAAGTGTGTCCCGATTCAAATATCCAATGGCAAAGCTCCAACCTTAACTAGTCAAGGATGCATTTTATCTATAAAAGGATCTAATAAATAATAATAAACAAGGTTTTGAGTAATGAGTGTTATATTTGTTCATCATTCGTGATGAACATCAAAGCCATGAATTCTAATCTTGTTCAACCTTTAAATTATTGCCTTTTAAAATAATAGTTTTTATTTTCAAGCACTTTTAATATTTTGTCTTTTAAATTTATGCCCTTTATTCATTATAATATAATTATTATTGCACTAACCATGGCCTACTAACTTTGTAATATGAACATGCATCATTTAAAGCACTATATGGATGAATGGATGTGTTGTGGTCGTGAATGTATGGTTTAAATTCTGTGAATGGTATTTTTATTATGTTTGTATTGTATGGATCCTTTGTATTAATTTTGTCCTATGTTATATATTGGCTAAATGTAAGGGACCTCAACGGGTCTCATTTATTGCTTGATTGTAATAGTAAATAGGATTTCGAAAATTGGGAGGGTTTAATGGGTAGAATTTATTTTAGGATATAGTTCGTATTCTTTTCTCCTCACCTCCCTTCTTTGAATGCTTTATTTAATGTTTTATGTGTTTCATTAATTTGCATGATTGACATGTTTTCCAAAGTTGTATTAAATTTGATTTTTGCATCTCAATCTTAATTAATCATATTATTAATTATTGTGAATCGATGAACAACGAGGAGGTCGGTTTTGATAGAGATATACTATTAACCATGCATATGTAATAGTATAGCTATGAATGATTTTCTATTGACAATTATTTCTTTGTATTTCATTGGAAATTTACATTAAATAAATGTTATTAGCATATGAACAATAATTGTAAAATTTGATTTTTGGCATTTTCCAATTCTTTAAATTATCATATTATTAATTATTGTGAATCGGATTTGAAACACGAGAGAGGTCGGTTTTGGATAGAATATTACTATTAAACCATGCAATGTAATAGTATAAAGCTATTGAATGATTTTTTTATTGACAATTATTTCTTTATGTTATTTCATTGGAAATTTACATAAATTAAAATGTTATTAGCATATGAACAATAAATTGTTTGATTAGTAACATTTTTGTATGTATTTAATTGGACCAAGTAGGGAGGAATGGGATTGTTTTTTAGTACTGACTTTTTTTAAACATATTCTCGAGGGAACATTAGAAAATAATGTTTAATTCTCTAGGACATTAGAAATAATGTTTATCGTTCTTAATCTTGATTTATTTTAATATGAGCAAACATTGATTGTCTTGTGCTTTGATTCATTAAAGGGTGAGTTTCATTATTGGAATAATGTTCTCGGTGAATTGGGCAAAGATATATTGTGTTTGTGAAATATTAATTAATGATAGAATCCATGTCTCGGTTTAGAGATTGATGATGCACTTTAAGTAAGTTTATAAGGTTTCATAGTGTAAATCCTATAGGTGGATATTGAATACACATGAAATAAGTTGAGCGACAATCTTAAAGTTATATTGTGATTTAAATAAATTGTCAGTAAGTTATTTAAATGACAGCATCATCTGTAATTTCTTGACGTAGGGGAACATTTATTATTATTGTTTGTGGAATTGTAAATAAATAAGGAGTTCGTCTGAGTTTTAGCGAATAGGAATAATTCATGGAGTGGAATAATTCATGATTAATTATAATAAGAATATGTTGGTCTACATAGGTTATTATTATAATTAGTAGCCTGATTTATTTTATTCCTGAGGTCCCTGTAGTGCCCTAATTATTTGGAAAGTTAAGGGTGTATTAAATAATAGATAAATTATTCAGTTTTAAAATAATTGATAATTATTTTAATTAAATAATTTTTTATTTAATTTATTTTATATTAAAAAAAAATATCTTTCTATCGAAGAGAGTTTTTTTTAATATAAGATTTGAAAACCCTAAGAATAGAGAGACGCACGTTATTCTATTCTCTGCCACTCAGAGAGATAGTTAGGGATTCGAGATAGTTTAGGGGAATTTACTGCAGAAGATCGTTGGGTGACTCAAGGATCTTTTCTGGAAAGGAAGACCGGTGAGCGGATTCTGAGCTTCAAGAGGTCAGGTTTATTTGATTTGTTTGATAATGTTTTTGTTTGCCTTCATATGGTTTTCGATTGAGAGTTGTTTTCCGCTTTATACCCGCTCCATCAATTGGTATCAGAGGCCCAAACGAAACTGTATTGATGGTGGCTATTTGTCATGTTTCAATCGTTGTATCTATAATCTGTTTTTGATTTGTTTTGATTGTTTGATTGGTACATGGTTACAAGAGCTTCAAGAGTTTTTGAACGACAGCAGCACAAAAGTGCAGTACCTGATACAACTTTTGTTTTTGAAACAGTGGTTTTTAATGGGCATTAATATAAAAAAATAAAAAATAAAAAATGGAGGTTGAAGGGAAAAAAAAAGGGGCAGCGGCGGCTAGGGCTTCTTCGTGAAGAAGAAGCTGCTGTTTGAAAAACAATTCCCGTCTGGTCCCTCAATTTTTTAAATTTTATATTTTTGACCCCTGATCTTTTAGTTTTTAATTTTGACCCAGAAAGTATCAGTTATTCCGTTTTGGCCCCCTGGAGTTCCCTCAATTTTTTTAAATTTTATATTTTTGACCCCTGATCTTTAAGTTTTTATTTTTTTGACCCTGAATCTTTCTATTTATTATATTTTAACCCTTGGACTTTAATTTTTTACATTTTGACCCAGAAAGTATCAGTTATTCCGTTTTGGCCCCCTGGAGTTATTTAAATTATAAAGTGAGCCTGATTGTTTCTGGTTTTATTAAAATTGCCTAGACTATTTCCGGTTTTTGCAATTTTGGCCTAATAGTTTCTGTTTTATGCAAAATAGTCCAAACAAGTTCTGAAATTTGCGAAATGGCCCAGAATTTTTCTGCTTTTGCAAGATAAACCCAGAATGTTTTACAAAAGATAAACCCAGGGGATGTTTAATTTTTTTGCATAAATAGACTAGTAACATAAAATTTTAACATTCTTTCAAAACCCAAAAAATGTTAATTTTATTTGGCAAAATTGTCTTAAAAAATATATATTTTGCAAATTTTTGATTTATAATTAATTTTATTTAAATTTATATGAAATTTAATTTTAGTTGAGTGGTTTTTATTATTTCTAGTTGGTAATTATTTGGCATTTTTCTTTCCCCAATCGGGAAAAAGATGTCCATTGTTTTATATAATACTGAACTGGTCTAATATTGGTCTGTGATTTAACTTCTCCATCTGAGTAAATTAATTAGTGACATGAATCAGATGTAATATTTCTCCACACATTAATTGTTAATTTAAGAGCATGTTATCTCCATCGAGTAGTATTTTGTGCCGGTCTTATCTAATTAATAATATGCAAAAACATATGTTGTTGAATTCTCCATCGAGGTTGCTATTCATGAGTGTTGTTGGAATGTGTTATTTTTTTCTTCTTGAATTTTGTGGATATCAATGTGTATATTTGCAATTTTGATTATTCAATGTTATTTATTGATATGCTATTTTTGTTTATGCATGATATAATTTATTCAATGTTTATTATTGATATGCTAATTTTGTTTAATGCATGATATAGAAATGGCATCATTCAGTCCCCTTGCAAACATCTTAACCCAAAATAAACTTGAGGGTCCAAACTATGTTGACTGGAAGAGGAATTTGGACATTTTGCTTACTGCTGAGGAGTATCAGTTTGTGCTTACTGAAGTTTGTCCTGAAAAACTCGGTGAGGGTGCCTCTGAGGAGGTCACCAGAGCTTACCAGAAATGGGTTAAAGCTGATGAGATGGCGCAATGTTACATTTTGGCTTCTGTGTCAAATGTTTTGCAACATCAGCATCAGAAGATGGACACAGCTTTTGACATGCTCGAAAATCTCAAGGAGATGTTTAGAGATCAAACTAGTGCAGCAAGGCAAAACGCACTGGGGGAGATTCTTACTTCCAAAATGGAGGAGGGAACTCCAGTTAGAACTCATGTCTTGAAAGATGATTGAGGTCTTCTGAATGGACATGAGGGTTCCTGGTGTAGGGTTGGACAATGCTACACAGCTAGAATGCTCTTGAACCCACTTTGCCAGCCCAGTTTTCAGCATGTTTGTTGAACTTTGATAGATGGATTTCCACTCTGTCTAAGTTGCTGAATGAGCTGGTGGCTGTAGACCATTCATTTAAGCAAGGGATAGCCTGCACCTGTTTGTGGCTTTTAATTGTTGAGCGAGGTTGTTGAGCGAGGTTCTTCTTCTGCCCAGAATAAGGGTAAGAAGAAGAAAAATGCTCACAAGGCTAAGCCTAAAACAAGTGGTGCATCTACTAGTGCAAGTGTTACTGTGAAAAAGCCTAAGGGTAAGTGTTTTCACTACAAGCAACCTGGGCACTGGAAGTCACAATGTCCAACATGGTTAGCCAAGAAGAAGCAAGGTATGTCTTTGTTTTATGTGCTGATAGTTGAAACTTGTTTAGCGGTGTTGACTATACTCCAATGGTGTGTAGATTCTGGAGCCACTAATCATGTCTGCAATTCATTGCAGGGGTTTCAGGTAACTCGTCAGCTAAATAAAGGAGATGTAAGCAGGTTTAAATCGTCAGCTAAAATTAAAGGGAGGATGTAAAATGCATTTTTTCTGGGGAGGATGGCACAGGAAGTTGCAGTTTTTAGCTTATAGGAAAAATGTTTCTTTTTGGATTTGGAGGAATAATAGGAACATTGTTTTTGAAGGATTTTTATATGTACCTTCAATTTAGAAGGGGGAATTTAATTTCAGTTTCTAGTTGAGGCAAGGATATTGATATTCGGTTTTGTTAGTAACATTTTATGATGGATTTCTGTTTCGTTATTAAATTTTAGAAAACAAAATGATTATGTTCTGGGCTCAATGATTGATGTTCTTTTTTTATTCTCAAAAAGTTTCACCTGACTGCAAATTCCTAATTCTGAAGTAATTAACTTTGATGTTCAAATTGTTTTCCATTTGGAAAAGGAAAAACATTTCCTATTTGGAAATTTTTATCTATTTGTGGCCATTTAAGGGCCTTGGTTCATATTAATTTTAGATAGGGATTTCTAGGTTGGGTCAAGGGATGGACCATTGAGGTTCATTAGGATTTCTAGGTTGGTCAAGGATGGACCATTGAGTTCATTGAAAGTGGAGGCACTACCAACCTGTGAATCTTGTTTAGAAGGTAAAATGACTAAGAGGCCTTTCCTATAAAGGGTAATAGAACTAATGATGTACTTGAATTAATTCATTCTGATTTGTGTGGTCCAATGAGTGTCCAAGCTAGGAGTGGTTTTGAGTATTTTGTGACTTTCACAGATGATTTCTCAAAATATGGATACATTTACCTGTTGCGCCGTAAGTCTAAATGCTTTGAGAAAGTCAAAGAGTTCAAGGCAAAAACGGAGAAACGACATGGAAAATATATCAAGTCGTTACGATCTGACCGTGGTGGCGAATACCTCTCTAGGGAATTCATTACTTATTTATCAGAACAAGGAATTACTTCACAGTTGTCTGCACCTGGTATGCCAGGATTATGCACAAACAGAAATGGTGTAGTAGAAAGAACGAAATTAGGACGCTTAGTTGGAAATGGTTAGATTCAATGATTGAGTTTATTTCATATTTGCCCATTCGTTTTGGGGGTTATTTGCCATAGAACAGCAAGCATATATTCTGGAATTTGGTTCCATTCTAAGTTCAGTACCTTAAACTCCTTACAAGGAACTGTGGACTGGGCAAAGCCAAGGTCTAAGGACATTGTTTCGGATGTGGGGTTTGTCCCAGCCTTATGTGCTGAAAGGAGGAAAGCAGATAAGGTTTGGAATCAAAAAACAGACTTTATTGCTCTTTATTGGGATATCCTAGAGGACGAAAGGTGGGTTTATTTTATAGTTCTCAAGCTAAAACGGTCATTTTGTTAGCACCCATGCCACATTATCTTGAGGGAAGAGAACTATATTAAAAAAACCTATTCCCAAAAGTCAATTATGCCTTTGTATGAATTTGAGAGGGAGAAATAATATACCAACTAGAAACCTTCCAATAGAAACAACAACCTAAACCATCATATGGTTTGGAGCTGAACATTCCATTGGCCTAGTCGTAGTGGAAGAAAGTTTTAGTCGACCAGTAAAATTCAGTACCTAACAAATATAATCACTACCACCTGAAAGTTAGTGGGGAGTTATGTAGGAACTTTTGAATGGCAGCTGTTGATCCAAATATCATGGAGCAACAATGTGGGAGGTTCTAACAATTTCATTGCCTCCTGGTGATGACAGACATGTTGAGTTCCAAGAACATGATTAAGATGTAGTTCCCACCCAGTCATGGGGACTTGCCGGGCTTTACAGCCACAGCAAGATGGAAGGTTGTGGATTGCAGGGGAACCTTTGTTAAGTAACTTCGTTCGTAGTGGGAGAATTAGACGACCACTGCGTTTCGATATTTAACACTTTTTGGGAGAAGCTTTTTTGATTAGAATCCCTTGAAGAAAACGTGACATTATGGAACCTGGTCTGTTACGATGAAGGCACTAACAAGATTAAAGATGCTGATAAGTTGGCTTGTCAGCTATGGCATTCTGAGATGGAGTCCATTGTACTCTAATTTAAGTCTGGGAACTTGTTAGAACCACCTTATGGAAGGGGTTATTAAAACCATCGGAATGCAAGTGGGATCTATAAGAAAAAGCAGGGTATAGAACGGTAAAAAATGCAAACTTTATTAAGCAGGCTTGATTGCGGGAAAAGGGGTTTACTCAGAAAGGAAGGGGATCGATTATGAGGAAAAACTTTTTTCGCCAGTAGCATGCTTTAAAGTTCTATTTAGGAACCTCTTCTATTTTCCATTGCAGCTCATTATGATTATGAAATTTCGGCAAATGGATTGTCATAGACAAGCTCCTAAATGGAAGTCTTGATGATGCATCTTATTATTTGAAAGCAACCAGAAGGTTCCATAAACAACAATGGACAAGAAAATTTGCTTTGCAAATTGAATAGGTCCATTTATGGGCTTAAACAAGCATCTAGGTCATGGAATACTTGTTTTGACCAAGCGATTAAAAGTTTTGGCTTTGATCAGTGTCATGATGAGTCTTGTGTGTATTAGAAATGGAATGGTAGTAAGGTTGTTTTTTGGTACTATATGTGGATGATATTCTGCTTATAGGGAATTGTGTAGGTATGTTGAATTCTGTCAAAGATTGGCTGTCCCAACGTTTTGATATGAAGGATTTGGGAGAGGCTGCTCATATTCTTAGGATTAAGCTTATGCGAGATCGCAAGAAAAGGATGATTGGCTTATCTCAAGCACTTTTTATTGATACCATTCTTGCTCGTTTCAGCATGCAGGATTCCAAGAAGGGTTTTCTTCCCTTCAGACATGGAATCACTCTATCTAAGGACCAATTCTTCCCCTTTCAGACATGGAATCACTCTACTAAGGACCAATGTCCTAAAGGACCACCTGAGGAGGATAGAGAACATGGGGAAGGCATTCCATAATTTTGGCAGTTGGAAAGGCCTTATGTATGCAATGTTGTTGTTACCAGGACCTGATCCAGACCTGATATCTGTTTTGCTGTTGGCATGGTTAGCAGATTTCAATCTAATCCTGGGCGAGAACACTGGACTGCAGTCAAGCATATTATCAAGTACTTGAAAAGGACTAGGGATTATAGGTTAGTTTATCAATCTGACGATCTTGTACCCATTGGGTATACAGATTCGGATTTTCAGACTGATAAGGACTCTCGGAAGTCAACCTCTGGTAATGCTTTTGTCTTGGGAGGTGGAGCCATAAGTTGGAGGAGTATTAAGCAAACTTGTGTTGCTGACTCCACCATGGAAGTTGAATATGTGGCAGCTTCTGAAGCTGCAAAGGAAGCTGTATGGCTTAGGAACTTCCTTATGGATCTAGGCGTAGTTTCTTCAGTGCAATTGCTAATTGTGATAATAGTGGGGGCAGTTGCAAAACTCGGAAAGAGCCACGGAGCCATTAAAAGGGCAAAACACATTTGAGAGGGAAAAGTCTCATTTGATACGAGACCATAGTTCAAAAGCGGAGATGTTTCGGTTAGTGGAAACACAGACTCCGCATCGGAAAAACCAACTCGCGCTATTTTCCTTTTACAAAAATGCTTACAGCATAAGACTTTTGAACACTCTTGTAGAAGGGAATTGGGAGTTTAAGTTATAGGATGCTGGTTATGAGTTCTAAGTGGGAGATTTATAGAGAGATACTAATTTAAACCATGCATATGTTAATAGATTAGCTAATGAATGATTTCTATTGACAAATTATTTCTTTTGTATTTTTCATGGAAACTTAGACTCTCTCCGCAATGTTTATTAGCATTATTTGAAACCATAATTGTGATTAGTACATTTTTTGTCATGTAATTTAATTGGGGACCAAGTCAAGAGAATGGATGTTTAGTACTTTTAGTAATGACTGTTAAACATATTCTCTAAGACATTAGAAATAATGTTTATTGTTCTTAATCTTGATTTATTTTAATATGAGCAAACATTGATTGTCTTATGCTTTGATTCATTAAAGGATGAGTTTCATTATTGGAATAATATTCTCGGTGAATTGGGCAAAGCTTTTTGTGTTTGTGAAATATTAATTAATGATAGAATCAATGTCTCGGTTTAGAGATTGATGATGCACTTTAAGTAAGCTTATAAGGTTTCATAGTGTAAACCCTGCAGGTGGATTTTGAATCCGACACATGAAATAGGTTGTTGTATCGACACATGGAAAATAAGTTGAGGCGACCATCTTAAAGGTTTATTATGATCGCGATATATATATATAATATATACACTAAGTTTTAAATTTGACACAATCTGAAGTGCTCACCGTGAGGGGAACATTATGAAGTGTTTTATGTTGTGGAATATGTAAAATACCAGTGATGCTGAGTATTCATGATTAATTATAATTGAGAATATGGTTACGCGTCTTCCATAAGGTTTCTTATTATAATTAGTAAGTGCCTTATGCGCATATATATGCAATATACGTATGCAATCCTCGCGGGTCCCCGAGTCTCATGTAGTATGTGCAGACCAGGTGTAGGGTGTATTAATAATGTAATATAAATTATAATAATCCTCTTATATATATTCCTCATGAAAAACTCTCTCCTCCTCCTGTGATCGAAGAGAGGTTTTTTTAAAATATAAGATTGGGAAAAACACATAGATATATCTACTGTTTGTTGGTATATATATATCCTCCCGCTCCGTGAGAGGATGTTAGGGATTACTTTGCAGGAAGATCGTGGGTGACTCCACGCTCTCCTCTCGCGCCCAAAAGACGGGTGAGCGATTCTTGCGGCTTTCAAGAGGTCAGTTTTTATTGATTTGTTTTTGATTAAAATGTTTTTTAGTTTGCCTCATTATTGGTTCTGCATTGAGGGGTTGGTTTTTCCGCCTTTATACCCGCCTCCCTTCAGGTTTTTAACTGGAGCGATTAGGGGTGCCTAAACCACCTTTTTCTATTATCATACTTAACATTCCAAAAAAAGCCTATCCTTCTGGTTTAAAATCCGAGTTAAATTCGATTTCAAAGGGAATGACTTAATTTCAATAATTTTTTCCTAATATTAAGGGGTGGCGGGACTCCTAAATCTAAAACTATTTTTTACCAAAATTTTAAGAGGTCTTTTTTTACAAAAATCCCTTTTCAAAAAAGGATTGCCTTCTTGAGTATTTAATAAACAGGTTTTTTAATAACAAGAAAACTGCTTTTATTTAAAATTAAATCAAAAACCAAACCTGTCCGGGAATCAGGTTTTGTTTGATTTTTATTTTAATATTTTAAGTAGTTTACTTTTTTTATTTAAACCTTGTTTTATTTAATACCTCAATTTGAGGGTGAGTTTTTCAACTGGTATGAGGGGCGTTCGCGCATCAAGCTGGGGCAATTTTGGCGGAGGCTTTTCTCGGATACGAGGAAAATATATCTATAAAGTTTTTATTATAAAAATAAACAAACACAGATTAAAAAAGGTATTGGGCCAATTGATATTATTGCCATGCATTAGGGCAATGAAAATATGGCAGGTTACTAATGATTTCATGAAATGTATGCAGAAGGGAAGCTAGCATGGCACCTTCCGGGGAACAAAGGTTTCCAGGGGCTGGAGAATTTTCAGGCATTGGGCGAAAAGTTTTAGGGGAAGGGCTGGATCCCGGGCGGGGGGGCTTCTGGGGTTTTCGTAGGGGCCTTAATAATTCATTTTGAAAAAAAAAAGGGGAGACGGGAAGGGGGGGGAAAAATTTCTTTTTTTAATTTTTGACGGGGTTCGGGACTTTTTTTTGAGGGGGAAACCAAGGCCTTTTTAGTTGTTCTCCGGAGGAGTGCCATGCCCACTGTTTATTCTATTTACTTCTGCCTTCTATTGGTATTTGGGAACCTAGTTTATGTCACGAATCCTCTCTCT
>NW_023590566.1:1809047-1823682 GCF_014843425.1 Jatropha curcas
CTTAAAGCTTGGGAAGAGCCCTATGGAAGAGGTCTGGATTGGGGGACTTTTGATTCAGCTTTTGTCTAGGGCTGGGCTGTCTAACGCGCCCGTGTTATTGCAAGCTTCCATACGGACGGGAGCTTATGTTTGGTGCAGTCGATTAAATGTTGACAAGACGATTGGAATGTATTTATCTCTCACTAGTATATAAATACGACTGTGGGCCAAGGCGCAATAGGCGGGACCATTGTCTCGAAGGGTAGTCATCGAAAGCTTCGTATTAATTTCCTTATTTCGCGCTCGAAGTCTTCATCGTACAGGTGGAAACTTCTAGGTCCGGGTCCGGCCAGTTGGGAGTTGGTCTAGTCGACCGTGAATGGGGGTCTGCGTGAGTTGAGCCAAGCCCGCCTTTCACCGCCCTTTCGTGTGTAAAGCAAATTTAAATCATCCAAGGCTCGAGGCACAGAGAGAGCACCGGGGGAGGTGTGTACGAACGCGGGCGCATGTCACTTTATTATATTGACAGTCAAGAAGCGGCCGCTGTGGTCGCATAAGGAATTTATAGAGGTTCGATACAGGAAATGATGCGTAGGTGGTATTATGGGACGAGAAGTAGTGCTGCGTTGGCATACACAGAGCCAAACACAACTTCTATTTTATTGTATTTTAGCTCATTCGTTATTGTAGGTAATGAACGACTATTTGCTTCCGCTCAGTGTCGTGCCTGGCTTGTTGAGCGGGCCGAAATTGGCGAAGCGTGCTGTCCCATTATGCTTTCTTCTGTCAACTGGGGAGTAGGTGACAACAACAAAGGCTTTCCCTAGCCTTTGGGTGGCTGTAAAATTGGCGGGGATAAAGATATGCTTGACTGGCGAAAAAGCTTGCTGACAATGGGCCTGCTCAAGATTCCATTTCTTAAGACGGCCTACTCTGGGCCTCTTCCGCTGAGTATATTTGCGTAAAAAGATCGGCAGCCACAACTATCGAGCACAATGTGAAGTTGAGAAGCCGGGTGCTGAGAGACCTAGTAAGCGCGTGACCTGAGGAAACCCGAAACTCCTTTGCGCATCCATCGGTGCTGGTATTTGTACCATAACGGCTTGTGTGCTTTTGGAGAGGTGAATCGAACTTTCTATGCTCAGCTTCCCGACTGACCATGGAATGCCGATCCAGAATACTCCGATGTAGGCTCAGGCAACAGGTGATCATTGCGGGGTTTTGCCGGGTTGATATTTAAATTTGTAGCTTTCGAGAGTCTAAGGAAGAACTTGCTCAAGTGCTATGGTATGTGTCGCTTTCAGCTGTTTGTTTGAGTTTAACAACCATATTCGTCCAACGTACACTTCTACTTTCTGTTCTGAATGCATGTCATGGAAAGATGTCGTCGCCTATTGCGTTCTGTAGGCGTTGCCCCGGCATTTTGAGCCCAAAAGGCATGACCCCTGTAGCAGTAGGTTCCCGCACTCCGTGAAATGAATGCACCGTTTTCTCTTTGTTCGCGATATGCAACTCATTGGATCGGCTGGGTTGTAGCTCCGTATTCCAGCAAGAAATCGTCCAAGGGGGGGAACCATTGCTCGTAGTACCGCCGCGGCCCAGGTTCGTGTTCCAGCACTGTGAATTCGAAATCAATAGTGGCTGGCAGTGGGGGGAAGTCGTTCCTTTCGGACAGTGCCTTTAATGTCAAATCCCGATAGTCCACACACATTCCTGACTTTGTCTTAATCTTTTCTCTTACTGGGCAGCGTTGTTCATATTCTGAGCTAACCATGGTGCGGGTGTAGGCATTGTGGTGTGGTGCTATGTGTAACTTATTTCTCGCTATTATTTGTTCATTGCTTTTGGTCTTTTACATCTCCTGGCTCTGTATTTTTCCATAGGATCGGCAATTTTATTGTTTAAGCCTTCTTTATTAGCGTTCTGTTTCTACTGGCTTTAGCTCTCAAGGGTATATCTGGAATCAGTTATGCAAATCTCACTTTTATTCGCTGTGGTTGGTTGGTGGTGGGGGTTATGGGGTGTCAATTCCCGGATTTGTTCGACTTGCCTTTTCCTCACATGAAAGTCATATTTCTTTGGGCAAATTCTTCTTAATTAAGCTATTTCTTTCATTTTTTGACTCTGTTTTCCCCTGTTCACACAGTCAGGAATGCCAATGGTACTGTATAGTTTTCAATGTCTTTCTTGCCAATGGTTAATTAATTTTTTTTATGTCTTTTTTCGATTTTTTTTCATTTCGAGTTTATATGTCTTTTTGATATTTATTGGTGTTTGTCTTTATGGTAATGCTGTTGGAAAGGGAATTTAAGACATTGCTGTGGTTAGTCGAATAATTTTTGCGAGAGCCTTTGTTATGTGAGTTTAATTGATTTCGATATATGATCTGTGTTCCTTCAATATGAGAGTACATTTTTCAAGATTTTGATAAATCTCTTGGATTTTCCAAAATCTCGAACTACAGTTGACGACGGTTCAAGAACTGAACTTTGTAGACTTCGCTTCTGCTGACTTCGGTTCCTATGTGGTACTCGGGGGTTTGAGACTCGGGAGTCATACAGCGGACTTGATCACAGGATTTTATTTTGACTCTATGGTTTGTGACTTCGGTTAGGGGTGTTATCTAGGCAGTTCTTTGCGCGTCTTTGTTCTTTTTGGAGGTTTCTCTCTATACGTGGCGTAGGCGCTATAAATTTTTGGTTGAGTTTTTGAGGGTCCTTGTCTATTGTTTGGGTCTTAATCAGGCTTCTATTTGGATAGTCTGTTTGGATTCCCCAGTCATTTCCTTGTTGGGGATAACGCGACTATCTTCTTGTCAAGGGAGACTTGAGGTTGCATGAGATCTTTTTACCTATCTTTTCTGTATCGTGGCTGTTTGATTACCTTTGGGTTTGTTTTGTTTGTTTTTTTGGTTTGCGTTTTTTTTGGCCCATGTCTTTACTCTTGGTGGCTTTTTGGGCTTCGGATAAAGCATTCAAGTGTCCCAGGATCCACAAAGGTGTCTATTCATTTGTTCTAGAATAGTGCATCAGATATAAGGATCGATCTAATTCTGGTCAGGTAAATAATAAGCATTTGACAACTCCCTGAATTTTGGTTAAGGGATTAGAGTGCATAAATTGTTTTAACTCACGTTCGTTGGGATGATTGATATCCATTGCGTGTCACTCAAGTGCGGGTCTTGGATGCGCTTCTTTAAGCGTGTCCAGCACGCTTTCAGTCTCGGGCCCATTGACCTTGAATGAATATTTCAGCGAGTATTGCAATTTGGTTCGGCTTAGTGTGTTTTCTTGGTAAAGGTAGGGTGGCGGCCGTTGCTTCCAAGGCTTGATGAGTTTGCCTTGACGCTGCTCTCTCTAGCGTTGGTTCGGAAAACCAAAAGGATTGGCATGCCGAGAGTTCGAGTTATATGGTTTTTGTCTTGCTTGACCTGATTGGGTGGGGTTTTGGCCATTTCTCGATGATTGGCACGACGTAAAGGATGTGCGGTGGGGGTGATGCTTGCCAATTATCGAGATTGGGACTTGTTTGTTCCAGTCTTGGCTGAGGCTTTATCTGTTTGCGGTGAGGTTTTGAAGGATATCTCCCGAGTCTTTTTTTGTCAGATGCCTCTGCCATTGAATTAAATCTTTACTACTACCTTCGGTAGCAGTGGCTAAATGAGCGACTGGAACGATGCGGTAGGTATTGAGTTTGTAGTTGGTGTTGGATAGAACAGGTGAGCTGTATTGGGTTCTTTATTGATTTTATGTCACGTTCTTGTGGTCTTTTCTTCAGCAAGGGTCGGTTGTAGATGTGGTTTTGGGTTGTTGTTTAATTTTCATGTTTTTGGTTGGGTTTTTTTTTTTGGTGGGGCGGCTCCCCTTTTGGGTGGCCCTGTTTTCCCTTCCCTTCCCCTCGTAAGGAACGGGGAAAAGGTTCATTGTTTTTTCCTGTTTTGGTGGTCCCAGTTTTTTTTTCTCCATTTTTCTGAGCTTCTGGCTAGAAGCGAAGGCCATGTTCATCTCAAGGTTAATGGGTAGATTTGGTCGGTTTCTACTTTTTTTTTTGTTTGCGAGCAAGGTCCTTTGATTGGATAGTCTATGTCGGTGGGTTTATTTCAGGTTGGTGGTGCTTCCGTCACTGGCATTTAGTCACCGAAGAGCCCCACTTCGCATTACCATTACCCAATTCAGCTAATCAGAAGCTAAATTCGCTTTGTGCGTCATGGCCAATGCGTGCGAAATTAATTCTGGCCATCCATTTGGTCTGCCGTGCCATACTGAGCCTCCTAGGAGTTGTTCAATGAGGTTTTGGATGTCAGACAATGACTGCCATTGGTGTTAGTTGGAAGTGTGATTGACGGCGTGAATAGCCATGTAGGTGTGGTTGGCACAAATGTGGTTCAACTTTGAACAGGGGTAGCCTGTAAGTATAAGGGTAATTGGTATTAAGGTACAGTGGGTAGTACTGTGTATCAGGTAGCTGATATAGGTATATCGACTCTTTGTCCAATTGGTGCAATGGACTGAAAAACGAGAGTGTTTTTGTGTTCCTTTTTTTTTTTTTATTTAGATTGAATTATGTAAGTCGTAATTGCGCACAAGTGACACAAACACGTCATTAAATTTTATTTTAATGAGATGATTCGTACCTGGATTGGTGCATATAGTCCTACAAGGATAGGTCTATTGGCTATGACACAGGAATACACACGAGCTCTTATTGAGGAGGGAACCCGTCAAAATCAAGCTTAGAGCCACGTACGCGAATACCGAGATCGACATGTGACGAAGCAGAAGAGTTTGCGTGGGTCCAACGTACGCATACTCATGTGCCAACCCCAAAAGGAATAGGGAATGGTTTGCGGTAACAGGGATGACGCTTTGGCTGTCCGTCGGCATAAATCAAAGAAGACCCTGTCCGATGCAAAGCGCTACTTGCTATCCAGACTCAGAAGTTTGAACAGAAAGAGAAGAATTCATTTGAAGTTCATTTTTTTATGCAAATGGAGAAAAGGATTCTGCATCGTGCAAATAAATCAACAAGTTTTAAATGTCTTAAATCGCAATTTTTATTAAGTCCGGATTTATCAAGTATTCTTAAGGGAAGAACTTGAATTCGTATTATTGATCCTCTTGCATAAAACAAGTCATTAATAATAATAAACCTTAAAAGAAAGGGCCGAGTTAGTTTGCACAACAATTGTAGTCCCACTTTTATGCAAAAATGATTACATAATTCCCCAGCAGAAGTGCCAAAACTGTTGAACCCTTTCCCCAAATGTCATAGGTCATATAATGCCTATGATGAATAAAAGAAATACACGTGATGTTGTGTGATAGTCACGACCTGTTTAATATTTTTAGGTAAACTAGAAAAAACCCTAAGTGACTCCATTTTTAAAATTAAACCTATTACTAGATTAATGTATCCAAGAATTGAAAGGCACAATCTACGAACCCGAGAATGGATTCCCGAACTAATCCATAGCTGATGAACTAACCGATGATGAATGTTTTGCAGGGTGAAATGACGTAAATTCGACCAAATGAAATGTTTAAGTGATTTCGACTTGCCGCCGGGTGGAAATCCTGATCGTGCCTACGTAACTTCCGTTTGAATGGAAGATCAAAGTCAACGTAGTTTCGATAGGCCTTTTTAAAAGGGCCTTTGAAGGTGGTATGCTTAAATGCAATAGTGTGGTATGCTTGGTGCATGAGTGTGTATGCTTGTGAATAAGTGTGTATGCTTTGTGCATTAGTTTGTGTATGCTTTGTGCATAAAGTTGGTGTATTTCTTGGTGCATGAAGTGTATAGTGCTTTGTGCATGGTGTGTATGCTTTGTGCATGAAGTGTTATTCTTGTGCATGAGTGTGTATTGCTGTGCATGAGTGTGTATGCCTTTGTGGTAATTGAGTGTGTATGCTTGTGCATTTTGTTTTAGGAATTTGCCAAAGATTGATTTGATTTTTAGACATGTTGCCAAAAATGTTGATTTTAATGGCTTTTTGCCAAATGATTTTGATTTAGGCAATTGTTGGACAAAAAATGTTTGATTTTAGGCGATTTTCCCAAATGGTTGATTTTAAGGCCTTTGGCCAATAAGATGATTAATTTAAGCGATTGTGCTAAAATGGTGATTTAAGGCCTTTGCAAAAAGATTTGATTAATTAAGCGTATTTGGTCCTAAAAATGGTTTGATTTAAAGGCCTTATGGCAAAAGATTGATTAACTTAAGCGATTTGTCGCTAAAATGGTGATTTTAAGGCCTTGGCCAAAATGTGGTTGTTTTAGCAATTAATTCTCATATATTTCGATTTAGGCTTTAATATTCTCTTACGATTTATCAATTAATCGGGGCCGTTCGAGTCTTATATCACAATTTATTGTCGAAACGTGATTGAATTAAGGTTTTTTAGCCACGATTTATTGATTAATTGGACTAAGCTGATTTATTCCGAATATAAGGCATATTTGAACTGTAGCTATTAATTAATGTCTAGGCTCTGTTTAGCCAATTATTGCGGATTTTAAACTTTTAATACCAACGATTAGTTGATTAACCGGATCATTAAGCTTTAATTCGTGTTTTAATTAAGACAGTTTATTTGTCTAAATGATGACGTGAATGCATTTAATGCAGTGTTAGAAATTATTATAGAGTAGAGGAGAAGTAATGTATGAAGTGCTAAAATTAAATAGGCTAGAGTTTCATACGTACCTGATTTTAATTCGTTCGACCACTTCTTTAAACTCCAGGATTAAAGCTTCCTCGTTTTAGGTAATTAATTAATTTATTTTAAATTTTATTTAATTTTAGTGTCAAATATCAAATAATAATAAATGCAATGAAAATTAATTAAAATGCAAAAAGCGGTAAAGGAAGGAACGCAGAAGAGCGTGGAAGAGGGAGAGGGTTTCGTCGTCAACACAGACAGAGGGTGTCAGAAATAGCTGAAATGGTCATTTATGGTATTCGAGTCCAGGCGCAGGTGCCGCCTGGCTTGGCGCAGCTGCCGCCCAAGTTGGTTGCTCGGCGGCAGGTTGCCGCCCGTGGTGGGGCGAACAGGCCCCGCCACACTGGCCGGGGGGGTGCACGACCTGGGAGCGCTGCAAGCTGCCGCCCAGTCGGTGGGGGCGCAAGGCCCCAGCACCGGTCCTTGGGCGCAGTGGCCGCCCAGGGGGGTGGGGGGGCCAGGCCCCGCCTTGCCGCGGGGCGACAGGCCCCGAGGCGCTGGGCCAGCACCGCCTCGCGCCGCGCGGGGCGACAGGCCCCGCGCGCGCTGGCGGCAGGCCTCGTCCGCAAGCGGGACGACAGGCCCCGCGCGCCGTCTGGGCGGCAGGCCTCGCCGCGCTGGCGGGGCCTCGCCAGGAATAGGGCGACAGGTGAGCCCAGGCGTGGGGCGGCAGGTGCCGCCCAGGCTGGCGCTGCTGCCGCACGTCCAGGCGCCGCCGTGGCCGGTGTGGACACCGTGCCTCGCTCGAGATCCCTTTTTTGGGAGTTCCGGACCTCCGAAAATATATTCTGGGAACCTGTTCCGCGATCGCTCGCGAACATTCGGACGTTTAAGTGCCATAATTGGGCATACTAAAGTATGATCCAAGGTAGGTCCGGCCGGTACTGTTTGTCAAGTCCGGCATTGACACTGTAGATAAGTCAAGTCAAATACGTAGTTTGAGTTTACAGGCAATTTATGCGTGCAGGATGGACCAACTATGCAGATGGGCATAAAATGAATCGGTTAACAAGGCGACCTTAGCAGGTAAGTGACCCATTTCCTTTTGTTTTGTGATTTTGATTTTTGGTTCATTTTTCTATTGTCAGTTTGGAGTAAAGTAGATGGGCATTTATGGCCGTATTAATAGAGGTGGACGCACTCTGGCAGGTGAGTAGGAAGTTCCTTTTTTGTTTTTGTGGTCTTTGATTAACTTCATTTCATTTTCTTTTGCCATTTGCAATAAGGTGAGTTGGGCATTATGCCGCATTAACGTAGATGGACCACTCTCGCAAAGTGAGATGGGGTAACTTCCTTTTTGCGTTTTGGTTTTTTTATGTAGGAATAAAGTGAAGTTCTCAAGCATGTAAATATAAAAGAATTGTAAATAATAAGAAGGAAATGTAATAATATTGTGCAAAGAAGGTAAACTAAACTGTGTGCTTACAAACATAGTTCTGTAAAAAAAATAATTAAATAATTGAGAAATAAAACAAATAAACGAGGAGGGCCACGCTAACGTCGCCTTCGGCTTCGACCACTGCTGCCTGCCTGGCATACGAAGAGGGTGGAGGTGGACAGAGCATCGTCAGATGAAGATCCCGTCATCATCATCCTCCTCCTCTCGAAAGAAAATCTATAAGGAATCCCCTCAACTTTCCAACCTAGGTGAGGAAGTCGGTCAACCTCCATCTGGAGACAAGCAATAGCGCTGTGCCTGGCGGTCTGATGCCTCCGAAGCTCCCAAATCTCCAACTCCTGTGAAAAGATGGTAAGAGAAGCAACACCAAAAAAAAAAAAAAAAAAAGAAGAAAGTAAAGTAAAGATCAAGAGCTCATACCGTCTTCATGGAGTCTAGATTAAAAAAAGAAGGAAAAAAAAAAAAAAAAAAAAAAAAAAGAAAGAAAGAAAAAAGAAAAGTAAAGTAAAGATCAAGAGACTCATACCCTCTCATGGAGCTCTAGATATAGCTGGGTGATGTAGGACTGAGCAAAGCAGAACCTCTGGTAAAGCTCCTAGTATCTCTGAGCAGGCACCTGCAAGTGCGAAAAGACATTCAATAACGAATCATTCAGGTAAACATCTCTGACTTAGTAAATTCGTTCTTCTACTTACGTGTGTGGCATGCTCAGGATCCAACTGTAGTTGCGGAGGAGCCTGCCTGAGGTCAGCAGGAATAATAATGGTCGGTCCAAGGCCTAGAGTGGGGTCCAGAGCAACCTCCATGCCCGGAGGGAAGGGGACATCGGCACCACAGGCCCGGCAGGGCACGGCACCCACAGGCCCGGCAGGAGCATTAGCCTCTGCCTGTGTCCCATAAAAGGTAGGAGTCTGATGCCTCTTTCTCTCCTGCAATTAGTCAGAGAGACCCAGTTAATCAGTCAAATTGTTGGGAGAATTAATGATAAGGGTAAAAGAGTTACCTGAGTATACTCTCGAACGTCGGGAAGTCTAGTCCTCAGTCGTGTGGAGAGATAAGAGGCATAATCGCCAGGAACCAGGTAATCATCGGCAGGAAAGCCATCATACTCCAGCAACCTATCCTCCGGAGTCATCCCATCTAGAATGCACATGTGGCGCGGGGGAGCAACAGGCACTTGCCTCTGGGCCGGGGCGGTATGGATCTCGAAGACCCTCTCCCCCAAATAATATCGGTCCACCCAGTAGCCCTGAAGCAAGACTCTGGACTGGGTAAGAGCCTCTACTAGGGCACGAGGAGGATAGGCGGCCCAGGAATCTCCATCCCAGGGAGTCAGAAGGAGTTGCAAAAATAGAAAAGTCAGTTGGGTAAGCAATAAAAATAAAAGAGGAGGCGCTTCTCGTAAGCTTCTTTGTACTCACGTCAGTCAAGGCCCTATCGTTAAGATAGCGCCTCCAGAAGTATGGATCCTCTGAACTAGAGAAAGTATGATGGTAATGCGCCAGATATCGAGGAATCCACTGCACCTCCATAGAGGTATCACTCTCCGGACCACCGGGGTAGATCCGGTACTCATACGCCCACACCTGTGACAAGATTCAAACAGTTGAGTGTAAAGTCGGGTGATTGCAAAATAAGGTAAGAAAAGTCAGAAAGGATAGGTGTCTTACCTCGAGTGGGCGGAGAAACTGCCAGTTAGACTCACCACTACCCCTGGTCTATACATCCAGACCATGATAGAGGTGAGCCAACCCAAGTGAGGCCCAGTCATAGGAGCCGGTAAGGCCCAAATCCCGTAGGCAAGCCAGAACAGCGGGATCTCCCTTATTCTAGGAGGTGCAAATAAGCTGAGAAGAAATAATGTAAAAGATGAAGGACCGCTGCCTGATCCCTCTCCTCTCTAGTATAAGCAGGAGCCGTAGGTCTAGCATGCACGGGTAGCTCTCTCCAAGTAGCTAGTCTAGTCCGGATCCGCTCGGCCCAAAACTTGTAGACAATCTCGTAAGAAACGTACCCCTGCACGGTGTACCTAGTATGAGTGGTAACACCGAGTAAGGTACGAACTAGCTCAGCTCCCAGTGTAGCTGTCTGGTACCGGGAATCCAGAGGAGCAGCGTCGCCATCAAACCCGAGCCCAGTGATGGCAGTGTAGTCGGCTGGAGTTAGGGTCATCTCTCCAAAACCGAATATGAATGAGTGGGTGCAGTCATTCCACCGGTCCATCAGCGCATAGCGCATGGCGGGTGGAAACCGGGGCTGAGTCCGGCGAAGACCAGCGTCATAGTCGCCAAATCCAGCAACGACAACCCTAGATCGCATAGGGGGGTCCAATAAGTCCCAGAAAGCTGAAGCTTCAGTAGAGGACCCGCTAGCACGGGCCTTGCCCAGATCGACCTGTAAAAAAAAAAAAAATCCATTCAGACAAAGAATTAAGCTAACATTTATTTATTTTGTTTTCATTGTAGGCAAATTGAGCATTCAAGTTCCTGGCTTGGCACAGCCGCGTCATGCAGCTGTAGATGCGTCACGCAACTACAGAGTTGCGTCACGCAGCTTCTCAAAGCACTGCGTCCCTTGACTCGCAGTTGCGTCACGGAACTGTTCTTTCGAAGAACAGCTACGTGACGCAACTGTCGAAGGTAAGACAGTAAACCCTAACATTCAATCTACCCGATTCTATGCTTTTCTATGCATTTACAGGGCCTAAACAAATCGCACTCACAATGGCGTTACACTCAAAGAGAGCAAACAAAATATTAAGATGCACAAAAGAGGCAAAATCAAAGTTCAGAAGCCATAGGGTCGCGCAGTTTCGAACAGTTGTGTCACACGACTGTTCACATAAGAACAGCTGCGTCACGCAACTGTTTTCGAGAACAGCTGCGTCACGCAGCTCCCTCCTGTGTGATGCCACTACTGACGCACAGACAGTACACAAACATCACACAAAATCATTCACAAAATACGCAAGACAACGCAGAAAGCAAGAAATTCAAACGTAAATTACTTACCTCAGATTGGAAACCGCGCATCACGTTGGTATCATGCCGAATCGAGAAATCAGAGCCCGGTGCCGGCAGAAGCTGAAGTGGTCACGTACCAGGCTTCAGGGCGTTATGGCTCACGGGAACTCGCTCGCCCTCAAAAACGGGAATGTCCGGGATCGCCCCCAGCGTATCCATCTTGGGTGTATAAGCGGAAGCCGGGATCTCGAGAAGATGGGCCATGTTAGCTAAGGTTCAGAGAGTTTTGGAAAGTTGGAAATTGTAAAAGTGAAAAATGAAAAGTGAAAAGCTTATTTATAAAGAAAAGGGCTTAATGGGCCCAAGCCCACCTGAAAAGCTATTAAATGAAAAGTGAAAAGCTTATTTATAAAGAAAAGGGCTTAATGGGCCCAAGCCCACCAAGAACCCAACCAAGCCCAAGTCAGCTTCTTTCAGCAATTTGGCGTCGATGTGCGGCTCGTATATTTCAAGAATTTCATCTACTCGCCACATAAGGGGGAAAATCATCAAAATGCCCAAATTACCCTCAGGTAAGTTTTCTTTCAAGCCGCCGCATCAGGAAGGGTATACCTGAAGGTTGAAGACTAGGGAATTTTTTTAACCAAAATTTTGCCTAAATTTTTGCTAAAATTTTTAACTCAAGAAGATCTGTTTGTACACAGAAATTGCTCTTTCTTCTTGAAACTTTTTCAGGTCAAACCTTCTAAAGCCGATTACATAGAGCCGAGGAGGTGAACAACAAAGCCGATTACACCAAGCTTTTCAAACTCTAAAGCCAATTACACTGAGCCGAGGAGATAAAGAACAAAGCCGATTACACTGAGCTTTTCAAACTCTAAAGCTGATTACACTGAGCTAAGGAGATAAAGAACAAAGCCGACTACACCGAGCTTTTCAAACTCTAAAGCCGATTGATTACACTGAGCTGAAGAGGCGAACAACAGGGCCGACTATACCGTGCCTTGGACTCAATCAAACCCTCTAAAGCCGATTACACTGAGCTAAAGAGGTGAACAACAAAGCCAATTATACTGAGCTTTGGACACCACCAAAATCCTTCTAGCCAATTAGACCAAGCCTTGAAGGCATCTTCAAAACTAATTTGACTGAGTCTGAAGATCATTATCGATCCGACTGGAGCCAACAAAGCCAATTACACCGAGCTTTGAACGTGACCAGATAATCAAGGCAACTATTCAAATCAAGATTGAAGGCGCGTCTGTAACGCCCCATTTTTCCTGTGTTTCAATAGTAGTTTACCAGTCTGTGAATAGTACCACCGGTCTGGAAGTTGGTATTATTTTTGGTCCGAAAATCCGAAACAATTACTATTTATGTCTTTATATTTTATTTAACATTTTTGGGCATGATCATGCATGGTTTTTTATGGTAGAAAGTACAGTAATAGTAATTAGTGAATAGTGAATTATTGGTTGTTATATTAAGTAAGGAAATTTAAAGCCAATTATTTTATGGAGGGAAATTTGAGGAAATTATTTGGAATAAATTAGAGGTTTTTGTGGAGTAATAATATTTTGAAGGAATTTATCTGGGGAATATTTGGAGAAAAGACCAAAACACCCTCCAATTTGGAGAAAAGACCAAATTACCCCTTAAGTTGCGTTTATTAAAAGCAACTATCAATATTGAGCAACACTTTGGTCCTTCTTCTCCTTTTTCCTACACGTCTCCTTCTTCTCTTCGTCTTCTTCTTCTTCTTTTTCTTAGTAAACACCCCATCCAACTTGATTTAAGTTCTAAATCTTAGAGAGTGAAGCTAGAGAAGTAACTTCTTTGGCTGACTAATGCAAGGAATTTGGGTATTTTCCTACATTGGGTCAAGTAAGTGATTTTTATATAAGTTAATTTTTGAGGTAGGGTTTATCTTTAGCATATACATTGCTTACATCATGCTCCAATTATTTCTTTTATTTGTCTTTCTCTTGTTTTGATTTTTGAGTTTCTTAATTGTACGAGGGTGGAGAGCCTTTCTAAACAAAGATAGGCAAGACCAAAGCTTGAGAAGCTTTGAAGATTAAAGTTGTTAAAGCTTGTTTTGAAGGTTTAGTGTTCAATAAACACACTTACCTTTACTTCAAATTTGATTTGTGCCTTTATGCTATTGATGTGTATATTTTGAGATTTTGTATGAAAATGATTGCATTTGTTTGAATTTTGGGTTGCCATTACATGCTCTTGGATTGATTGTTTGATGAGTATTTATCGTTGTGTAGAACATTTCTACCCCATTGTATCTTTGTGGTTCATGTTCCCATTCATGGCTTAAAGTTACGAATTTTGGGAAAAACGTGTTTTGAGTGAGATTTAGACCATTTTTTCGGCTTTCTAGTTTTCCATTTGTGTTCTGACGTCCTTCATAAAAAGTTGTAAGGCCTATCTCTTAGCTTTCCAACCCCATTCCTCTTGTGTCCCATTTGGAGATATTATTAATAACTTCAACTTATGGCTTGAACACCCAAACTAGACGTCAGTATTTGTGTTGGGGCACATGGCATCACTGAATTGGAAAAGTGCCCAAATTGACCCACTTATATGACAAGACTTAGGTTCTAGTTTCTTTCATTAAAAGTTGTTTCCCTGTGTCCTTGCGAATTCTATCGTCTAGATTGGCTTAATTGAGGTGCTTTTGGTTTAGTAGGAATCCAATAACAACTGGACCCTTCGGTTCTGCTTGATCAGTTCTGGTCTGTTTAGTTTGTGTTCCTAGCTTTGTTTTGTTATATTCATATTGATCTGGGGCTTGCTGATCCTTTATAACATTTTGTAGGCTTGTCTTTAGCTTTCTAATGACTCTGATTTTTTCATTTAATTGGATACCCATAACTTCAATTTATGTTTTTAAAAACATAGCAAAGTCAATGTTATTTTTTATGCTGGAAAATTTCTATGTAAGTATTATTGTTTAAGTATAGAGATTTTATGAATTACTTAAGTGTAAATTTAAGTTTTTATCTATAGAGAAGACTAAAGAACATGAATTTTATTGAGAAATGTTTTTGGGCTTAATATACTTGGTGTGGATTTTGATTCATGATTTGATTTTATTATGTATGATGAGCATGGCTCGGGCATTTCTTGATGCCATTATGATAGAGAAAGCTATGATCATATTGCTAGGCAACATGGGTCCTATGTTAGGGCGGACGTGCTCTAATATGTTATGAAAAGGTTGGCGACCTAAGGCCATTATGAATAAGCTATTGAAAACCTTATTTGCTTTTTTTTCTCCTAAGTGTATGTGGAGCCCTCTATACATATTTTAAGGAAAGTGATCAATTAAATAACATGAGCATTAATCTAACAATTTATGACTATAAATAATACACAGTTGAATTATTATTCTAAATCATGATATTAGATCAAATGAATTTTTTTAAAGCATGATGTGTTTAGCGATCTTCCGCGCTTCTCTTAGCATGACATATTAATGTAAATATACTATTGTATATTTTTCTATATTATTGTAATTTGTATATTAAGATACATCGTGTTATATTTATTGTAGCAGGCGT
>NW_023590566.1:1824182-1916753 GCF_014843425.1 Jatropha curcas
TCAATTATATTCCAATCTACATAAAGCTCTGACAAATGTAATAATTAATACATGCCATAAATCTTAATACATGTCATAATCTTAATGATAATTACTCTCGAATCTACTACTCCCAAATTCGTCACTTCTTGTTTTGAATAGACTCTTTCAAAGTCTTCGTAGCAAGAAACCAACGATCTGTCAACACCTCGCGTGATAAAAATCGACACGCTGAGTATAAAACCTCAGTGGTGCTCATGGAATTCACATACTTGAACAAAGTGTGATGGCAACTAAAACTAAAATACAAATTGCAATAAAAAAGCATTGAAAAATCATAGGATTTCAGTAAAATTTCAGACCATCCAAATGCATCTTTATAGCAATAGAATAAACTTCTATTCACACTGATAAATAATCTTAGTTATAATTAAGTCTTCATAACTCCTTACATGAACTTAATCATCAACATTATGATACTATCATGATCTTACCTGCTGTTCATAGTGTGTTTGTTATGAATGAGAATTCAATAAAACATGTAGAATACATAATAGTGATAATGTTCATTGTGTCCTTTACTGCTATTCATTATGTTCCGTATTGACTTTATGGCTATTTTTAGTCACTATCATATAAGTTATGATTAATAACATCCTCATGACTGATGTTCTCCTTAAAGATTCAATAATAATTGTAAATAGCAATAATAATAGCATTTAATACTTTCATGATCTTACGTGATGTTCTTTAATGCTGTATGAACTCTGCAAACTTTGATTAAACCTCCAGTGAAAGTATAAAATGAATAAAGAAAACATATAAGCACGATACATATGTAGAAATAAACCATTTACTCAACATATCAATGAAATACTTTCATTTTACCCTTGGAATGAATCTTTTTCTTGCTGTTTAGTACACTGTAGTGATTCATGCAATGTTATGTCAAGATATTCCGTAATGGCTCCATAAAGGTTATAGTGAAAACCGAAGTGATAAGAAAAACTGTATGAAACTGGATGAAACTGGTAATGCTTGGCTGCTGATGGGCCTATATATCAATATCCACTCAACGGCCTGTAGCCGGAGTACCAAAGCTGTATGGGGCGCAGATCTGCTAATTCTATGTCGCGACATAGCCTTATCTACATGGTTTCTACCTAACCTCAATGGAGCATAATAATGGAATGACAAATAGATAAAACAATAAGCATAAGTAAATGTGTCATAAAAATTTGGCAATGCTTGTGTCATGTTAGTTTTACACATCTTGCGTCATAAAAATTAAGTGCTTCATTCATTTCCATAAAATTACTAACTTACCTGTAAGGTTGATTAACCCCTCGCCAAGCTGCAACTTTGTGTCAATGGAGTTTCCACCATTTGCGATGCTTGCAGAATTTGTGGTGTTTAATAACATGTGTTCATGTTGTCTTTTTGCTTAAAAATCGGTGAAGACATACAAGTTTGAGAAAAAAGGAATACAATTGCAAGTAGACTTCAATAACTTACATGAACACCATTTCACATCATTTCACATATTGGCATAGAATAACAATTACAAAGTTGTGTTTACCTTCAAATTCACCATCATTTGCCATGCTTGCATGTTGTTTTTGATGCATGTTTCTAATGTTGTCTTTTGTTTAAAAATGATTGGATGGCATACAAGTTGAGCAAAGTCGAAATGAAGAGCGCAGCATGCAAAGTCGCGGAGCGCGAGAAAGTGCAAAATGAGAGTCAGAAGAGTTTCCACACACAATTGCGCGAGGCGCGCAAATGAAATTCGCGAAGCGCCCCTCGTGTTTTCTGAGCCTGCGCGGGTCCCCTGTACTATTTGTGGTAATATCTCCATCAATTTACGAACTCCGAATTTTGGGGTTGATTCAGAAAACCCAGTGTAAAAAGGCTAACACATTAGAGGAACAATAACTCTTCCTATGACACTGTCCCTAAATCCATGTTAAAAGGGGGTAAAAATCAAGGTGAAGTTACTGGTAACTTTTCCTAAGCAAACTTGTTTCAGCAAAAACTCGAAATATCTACTTCAGTTATTCATTTCACTCATGCTTTTCACCTTTTTCAGTCCTTCTTACTCAATATTAAAGCAACATAATCTTCTCCATTAATCAACACCCAAACGATTTTCTCCATCAGGAAAATGAGATTAAAAATCTAAAAGAGATAGCACACCTTCACTCCAAAAAGCTAAGCTTTTTTTTAAGCTTCCTTTTTCTTCACCTACCCTTTGAGCTCAACCTCTCCTATACATGAGAAATTCTATTGTATACTCTCTACAAAAATATCACCAAATGATTCAAAGTATTGAAATTCAGAAGGTTTTAAACTTACTTGGATAGAATAGTAAAGTTGAATGAATGCTTGGAATCCCCATTAAATCTTCACTTACCAATTAAAAAGTGATGGAGAAAGGAAAAGTGGGAAGAGGAAATAGAGGAAGAAATAGAAGATTAAGGAGAAAAGAAATGAAAATGAAAATGGAACTCAACGGTAGTTCCTCATAGAATGTCATTGATTTTTATCTGAAAATTAACGAAATGGTTTACCTCAAGTGTCAATATTGGTATAGAGACTTTCCCAAAATACCTCAACTTTATTACTTTAGTGCAAGCAAGTCCCTAATCCTTGCATACTTTGATGCTTTTTGTTTCCTTTCAAAGTAAGTCCACTTCCTTCCTTATTCAATTTACATCCCATTCTAGCCCACTCTAACTCGAATGGATCGAATCGGGTTTTGGATCAGCCCCGACTCGACTCTAAGCAACGACTCGATCAATAGAAAAATGGACGTTTACAAGGACGGTGTCTCCAAGCACCGAAACGTGGCAGTCTGCGATCGGGTCCTCTTTGGGACTGGGGCGGTGAGTGTTACAAATATGTTGATCTATATTGAGTTTTATGACGTCATAAATTTTTTTTTGGTCAATTTCCTATTAGTCACGAGCTAACCATGCAAAATCAGATTTTATGAGCTTTTATAACTGTTATAAATATTTTGTAGTAATTAACCCCTTTGCGTGTCCGTTCCTACCTGAACCTTCTTTCCATCCCTCCTATCTCCACTTCTATTGGCTTTTTGCCTTTGAACTCGGGGTTTAACTTTATCCTTCTCCCTTGTGTATCAAATGGTTCGCCTCTTCCACTATATGGTTTTGTTTCTTTTTTCTCTTGAGTTGAGATGAGATATGGGCAAGGGAATGCTGATAAGAATGCTTTCAAAGCTACATGTATGTTGTCTCTTGTTGCCCTGTTGGTCCCCTCCCAATTACGTAGTATGGCAATTAATCAAGCTGTAAAATTTCAATGTTAGATATTTTTTTAGACCGTACAAGCAATTCAAAATCATATAATAAATTGGTCGCCCAATGATGGCAATTAATAAGGAAATGGAAATATCAATAACTATAAAAATTGATCGAAATTTTTGGTATGTTCTTCATCGCCTAGCTCCATTGGCACCTTCAATGGACCCTAAAGGCCACTTGAATTTTTGCCTACAAGACCTAACCAACAGGGTGTTCATCCAAAATTTTAATTTGTCCATATTTCAAAATTAATGCTTAAAAACATATGTCAATAAGTTAGAATAAATTAGTTCACTGTTCATACAAACCAAGAATACGCTTGAACCTCTGTAGATTTTTTTAAATGATTTCTTGAATCACTAATGCATCTCATGGGGAACTGCACTCTTTGCTCCGTCTTTATCAAGTAACAGGTTTATTAGGGTTGCTTGCTCAGAACTTTCTCTAAGAACGAATAGGAAAAAAGTTTATATCCCATTGGCATTTCCTCTTCCGAGATGTATTGTTGTTTCTCCTCCAGTGGGGCCCTCCAACTATCATTGGGTGGGGTTTTTTTAAAATTGCACCACCAAAACCATCTCCATCCTAGGCAAATGACTTTTTTCCTTCTCTTTCATTTGTATTGTGTTCTGTTAGTCCCTACAAAAAAAATTTTGTGAGTACTCTCTTTGAAAACTAGGTTTTTTCTAATTCCTGTTTTCAATTGCCAACGAAATGTTAAAGTCATCATGACCCACATCTCTGTGGCAAGGCAATGACCAACAGTTACCCGGTTCTAAACTGAAATCGAACCGGGTCATAATAAAAATCGAAAAACCGTGGTCAACAGTTCAAGGTTTCAAGACCGTAATAGAACCAAGCAGTCTAAGATTTGATTGTGGTTCCTTATATTGTTGAAAATAAACTCGGCGATTTCTATTTTGAAAACCTATTAAATGATATAATATATATATATATACTATATATGAATATATATAACACTGTCACACATTATTTTTAATTGTTAAATTAAGTTGTAATTTTTCATCATTAAAAAGCAGTAACTTTACCCATCATAATTAAAATTTATTAAAATATAAATAATACTTATAAATTAATAAGAGTTAAAAGAGAAAAATTACTCCTCATTGATAAATATTTTTAAATTTAAAATCCTTTTGCCCTTTATAATATTGAAACGACACGGAGAATTTTCTTTAGAAGTTTTTCAATTTAAAAATTTAAAATATTAATTTCTAACCAATACATATTATAGTGACATTATTATATTTAAAAATAATAAAAGTTAATGCCTTGTGAATCTTATTTGATAAAATTTAATATAAGTACAATTATACATAGCTAAATCAACCTAAATTAAGACTAACCCTTTGAAGCACCATAAGTTTAATTGAAAAATCAAACAAAACCCATGATTGGGCAAACAGACTCAAATCACCCAAACCATCCATTAACCAATTAGAAAATTTCTAGAGAATCTAAAATTCCCCAATTTGTCCCCAACTTTCCTTCTCTCTCTTCCCAATTGCCCAAACCCTTCCCCTACTAGTTTGTCTTTGTTTTTTTTGAAATTGCCGTTATTCAGCACGCGCCCAGTCACCTCACCGCCAGGCACTTCTCCGAATCAAACTACCCCTTTCGTTTCTGCCTGTCTTAGTGTTCCAAACAAGGGGAGAAGAGAGCTGCTAACGTTTCTCTTATCGATCCCGTCACAGCATCACTGTCCTCTCTCAATGCTCCGGCGAACCAACCCACTAGGCGGCTGATCGATCTCATCTCTCAGCATCACTCTATTCGCTGCTCTTACCTCCGATCTCTCTCTCTCTCTCTCTTTTAATTTCTGCCTAGCGCAGCAAAAGGCAAAGGGCGAGCTGTGCTAATTCCAATCGGCACATCCCTCCTTCAAGCTTCTCTCTCCGATTAATCTGGCAAGGAACCCGCCCAAAGACCAAAGCCGACTCAAGGCCCTTCTCTAGATCCGTAACAGCTCGCCAGCCAACTGTCCTCGTGTCAGATCCGGCCCAAGTTTAGCAACCGACAGTACCAAGTTTTTTGAGCATTGGAGCTATTACGGTCAATTTTGTAAACCGGAAATATTTTAGTTTTTTCTGGACACATTATATAGTAAGGTTATTAACTTTCAACCAATCTCCAGTATAATTTTATGAATTCTTTGAAGCATGGTTCAAAGGGTTTAATGCATTAAGCAGGTTTGATTGTAAGAAATGGAAATTCCTTAGTCATTGTTATGCGAGTTAAATTTCGAGAATTTTTCTAAAATTATACGTTAGAAGCTATAAATCTGAAGATTTAAAATAAGTTTAAGTAGGAATATGTAAATATATATGCCAGAAGATTTTTATGGAAGTTTTGATCTTTGCTATCTAAAATTGGCAGATAAAATGAGTTCTTGTAATATAAAACAAGTAGGTTATTTTGCTTACATTGCAATTTTTTGTAAAAGAAATCAAAGGTTTTCTTAGTATAGCAATAATTTAACTAGCTATTTTTATGAGTTATATTATTTTAAGAAGAATGGTATCACTCAAAATAATTATGCTGGGAAATGAATTGATTGTCATGTATAATATTGAGTTTTGGTGAAGAAACTTGAAGTTAGTGTAATGGCAGCAGCCATATTGTTAATTTTAAATTCTTTGATGATGAGAGATTAGAACGGTGTATTAAAATGAAGTCCTTGATTAATGAATTTTGCTAGATTGTGTGCTATGATTTAAGCTAGGATTAAGGGTTTTCTAAGAAATGACAGATGTTATGAATTAATTCTTATAAATTTTGACTACTCAAAACAGGAATGGAGGTTTAAGTTCAAATTTTTGTAAGGGTATTGGGTTAGTTGGTGTGTAAATCTATGATTTTAGTAATAGAAAGAGCCTCTAAATTTTTGTGTTGGGCAAGCAATTGCCCCTTAATCTTGTGTGTTTTTAAGAAGGATAAAGAATATATAAGTGAGTGTATTTCATGTTTTGTGTTGGTTGAATATATATATGCTTATTTAATGTCCGACGATGGATACGGAAGAGGAGGTCAGTCAGGGATGGCTTCCTTAACCCCAGGCCGCTCCTCTTCTCTCCTTCTATGGGTTCTACCTCCATTCACAAGTCCTTCTTGTTCATACACCTTCCCAGTGCTTCCATCACCCTGCCGGCCGTGCACCTCCGCAGCAAGTCTTGGCTTACACCATAGTACTCAGTGCCAAGGTTCCTCCATTTCGATTTCTTTATCTTTTTTTTTTATTTAATTCTGATTATTTATTTTCTCTTTTGCCTTCATTCTTTTACCCCTTTTCCTCCTTTTTATAATAAATTACATATAAACAACAAGATGAGGAATTTGTTGAATAATATTGTTTGAAGTTAATATGTGGGTTTAGCCAATGGGACCAAGAAGATAGATTTAAATTGTTTCATTTTTGCATTTGTTGGGTTTTGTGCATGTTTTATTTGTTATTTTACATCTAAAAGGGTTAACTTTTTCAGAAGAAATACTAAAAATGTTTATATCGTAGATGAAAAGAGGAGCTGTATTGTTGAATTTAATCTTCACTTTCCTTTCTTTCTCCCCAGATGCAGATAAAAAATGTGCTGAGTCCAAGAATGTGATTTAGGTCACTTTCAGGTCAAAAGCTTCTTGTTTAAGTTGAATTGAAGCTAATTAATTTCTTGGAAATGTGTATCTAAAAGAAGAAAAAAGAGAAGGGAATTTGTTAGCCGCTTAGTTTCCCGTAAATGTTGTATCTGCTAAGGTGTGGTTGATGAAAATCAAGTCAATTTGGAATCATAAAATAAATGCAATACCAACAGATTGATATTTTGAATAATGTACGACTGAAATGTAGAGGCCAGGCTAGTTTAGATGGCTAATTTGAAACATAAATTTTTACTTGTAACTGGCCTTCGCTCTACCTTACACTTTCCCTTTCATCCCTTTGTTGTTGCATAGCACAAGTTTTTCAGGTATTTAATTTTAATTTTAATTTTAATTTAAAATTTTTTTTTCTAGCAAAGAGTTCCTATTTTTGGATTTCCTTGGGAAACCAATATTTATAGTAATATAATCCGATGATATATTCTATGTGAATATCAAGTTTAATTTGGTCGATATACTAGTTGAAGGGCTTTGAGATTCCTAAGTTAGTTACAAGCCTTTGATTTGTTCTCTGTTTGGTTTATAGTATCTGTATGTATAAAACAAGCAAGCTACTTTGTTGGTGTACCTGAAAGGATTTGATGGCACTGCGTTTTGCTGCAAGTATGCATTTCCTTCAAGGAAAAGTCTGTGTGGTTAATTGTTTATCATGTGAAGAAGGAAAGTTGATTATTTACAAACTTAGGTCACAATAAACATATGAAAATAAGCAGAATAATATAAATATTAATTAATAATTTGTAAGTATATCTGCGTGATTAAACTAATTCTGGGGCTTGAGATTTGTTAAGAGAAAATATTGTAGTTGTATTTCTTGTATCCAAATCAATTTGATTACATAAGGTCTAAAATATATATAGAGAATTCCCATGCTAACTAGCTATTTAAGGAATACAAATCATAAACTAATTTAGAATCTAATTCCTAAATAGAGCTCTAAGTTTATAAACTAAATCCTAACACTTCCCCTCAAGTTGGAGCATTAGATTTGCTAATCATGCTCAAACTTGTTATGAAAATTACTTCTTTCAGCAAAACACAAATCTGGTAACTACCTCCAATATAAGCAAATGGAAACGAATCCCAAACCAAATATGTAAGTGCAGAATCAAACAAAAACAACTTAGGTTGTCGAAACAAATTCTCACTGAACCAAAAAAACAACTCATAAGCGCTGTTTCCAAGCTTCCAATAATCAATGCCTCAAAGAGGAAAGCCCAGTAGCGCAGATATCGAAACGCAAGCAAAGGATACCCTGGACAAAACGGAGCGCACACAACTGAAGGCCAAAACACAAATGTAACTCACTAGGGTTGCACTGGCTCTCTGACAAAGGAGAAGGTTCAAAAGCAGAATACCCATACTGCTCTAGAAAAATCACCGAAATTACCTAAAACAATTGTCACAACCAAGGAAAAGATAGGTTTCCTCTATCCGCAAATTAAAGCAACAATCAAGCAGTAAAGAAGACTGCCCGACAGGCAACAGCTGCAACAGAATCGCAAGCAAAACAAACCTATTGAAATAAAGCCCAAGAATAGACGATGCAACTCACTGGGTTGCATGTCCTCTTCTAAGTCAAATGCCGGAGAGAGGAAACCAGAGGTGAAAAAGACCACTGGACATGCGCCATGCGCATGAAACTCAGAGCCAGAAGAAAGAGTTGACGTGTGGGGGGCCATGCACTTGGAATCCGCAACCGGATTTTGGGGGAGGCGCTGATCAACGGCTGGAGAATATCCTGAGGTCGGTGGGTGAGTAGGAAAAATACTAACCCCTAGAAGAAAGGCTTCCTAGGGGTGGCAATGGCGTTCTCACAAGGGAAGTTTCGGGAAATTCCTATTTTTTTTTTTTTTTTTTTTTGGTGAAATGGAAGGCTCTGATACCAATGTTAAGAAAAGAAAAAATATTCGTAAGTTGTATTTCTTGTATCACATCAATCGATACATAGGTTTATATATAAGGGAATACCTATGCTACATGCTATTAAGGAATAACAAATCATGAAAACTAATTAGGAACTATTTCCTAATAGAGAACTATTTACAGACTAAATTCCTTAACAAGATTTTATTTTTATATTTCTAGAAAAAGTTAACATTCAATAATTAATTGCTGAATACAATTACCTTTTGATGTGAATATGAAGAAGTGTTTCAAGTTCACAAATGAAAGGAAGTTGTTGTTTGTCTTTTTTTTTTTTTTTTTTTTTTTTTTTTGGAAATGCAACAAAACAATGTTAGTATGGGTTCATTGTTTAAACGCTACTTGAAAATAAATTCGAAGTAGGCCGCAAGCTTTAGTAGCTAGATATGAGTTCTTCCCCTTCCATTTACTAGCACTATTCATGCAAAATCAGATGGATTTCTAAAATTTTTCTGTGAGTCGGTGTTGCTTCTGGTCCCTACCCCAATCTCAAAGAGTAGTTAATGTACCGCCTGTTTGTAGTGTGAGAATGAAATTCACAGGTAAAATCTTATGGTTTTGCCCACGAAAAATATTTCATTTCTTCTTGCTGCCTTTTTCCTGCAAATTTATCTAGCAGATACAAAACTGCAACTGAGTATGCCCTCAAAGTTTTTTGATGTGGTTGTAATATTTTCTTATTGGCTGACTTCCATATTAAATGAATAAGATTCCAACGAATAGAAATCGATTATGTACTCTCAAAAAGATTTTGATAAATGGTAAATTTTTTCGAGCCCAGTTCCAAAAAAGAATAAACTAAATATTTGGGTAATGTATTTTCTGCAAGTGAAGTGCAAAAAGTAAAACGGTTTTTGCAACTTAGGGTAGCGAACCGCCAGCAGATACAAGAACGCTGCAAAGGCCTCCACTTCCTGTGTCCCCTTGCTTTCCGCAATGACGATCCGAATGAAAGGATAATGTTGAAAAAAAGGAGAGTTTACAACGCCAGGTCCACAAGAAACAAGTCCTCCTCAAGGATGTAAGTAATGCTTTGTTTTTTTTTTTTTTGGTTGATTTCCCCTTGATGAATTCTTCGTTCCTTTTCTCACTTCAATTTCCCCCTTTTCAATCAAATACTGCATGACTTCCTTTCTGGATGTTTTGTAATTTTTTGTCCTTATTGTTCTTATTATCGCTTTTTTTTTTTTGTTTTTTTTTTCCTGGTTTGTAAGATTAGGAGACAACATAAAGAAGCACTAAAGAAGAGACCCTTCAGTTTTTGAATTATGATGGTTGTTTATTGAACGATAAATGAAGCAGAAAACTTGCTCAAACCTCGAGATACAAAGATCGCTCAAAGGAAAGAAAGGTACTTATTATTCCAACTACAAGACTGTGCTTTGGAAAAAAAGAGAAAATAGAAGAAACAGGGTTTATCTTTTGAATGCCTTATTTCAAAATTAGGTGCCCTATATATGAATCACAAATATTTTTTTCTAAAAAGATGTTTAGTAATGATATTTCATTCTTTATTTTTTTTTTGGAGGGGATAAATTAAAGCTTTTTTTGTGTTGAGAGAAACAAGAATAATTTGTATTAACTTCTGTTGCAGCCTAAATATATTCAAAACTTTGATCAAGAAAGCGAGAACAAACGGCAGCGAGAACATGAGGTCATATATGAGAGAAAAAACTTGCTAAGGAAGAAAGCAAGGATGATCCACCTCTATGCAGACAAAGGACAAATTTGTCACTAGTGCTTACAAGAAAAAACCTGCGGAGCAGGCACAATGGATGAGGAGGAACGCAGCGTCAACTTCAGGAGGAGAAAGGAGGTGATGTAATGTATAACTTTTTCCCTTGCATCTAATACAGCTGCTTACTATTTCTGTTTGATTTTATTGCTAGCTTGGGTCCTTGTGTAAATCTGATTTTTATATCTTAGTATAGTCCAGTACCTTTTGGCATACATACTTACTGCTGAACGTGCCTCTTGACGTTGATGTATTTGCTACTTAGTATTGCCTTTTCTATTTGTCTGTTTTGGGAGTGAGCATTGTTGTCATTTCTGTAACTATGATTTTTCGTAGTTGACATACTTTTTTTAAGCTTATTTTTTGACATAAGTAATTATTTTCCTATGTATTTGGCAGCAATTAGAAAATTTTGCGTTTTAATAAATGACATATCAATGTTTTGCTTTGTCATAAGTTCAATTGTCAACTGTTTGTAGTGGATGAGCATATGTATATCAGACATACATATGATTAGCATAGATTTGTTTTGAATATTTGTCCTTTTTCTTTGCACATAAATAATGTTAGAGTCATGGCAAGTTCCTAAATTTATCAATTTTAATTTCACTGCTGTCCATCTAGTTTTAATTTAAATAATAGAAATCACCTCATGTCATGTTTATGGCATAAGGTCACTCTTGGTAAAGAATCCATTTCAAGCATTTGCCTGGAGTTGACGTGCGTTGCTTCATCAACAATGCTTTTTAACGAAATGAGTTGAAAACAAAAAAATTCTCTTTTCTCTCCCATTTGTCTCACATCCAAGTGTCACCTCTCACCGCCTTTTTTTTTTTTTTTCTGTGTCTATACGCCATTGCCAAATGCCACTGCCCAAGCTCTGGTTATGTAATGCCCCTTTTTTTTTTTTTTTTTTCTGTGTCTACGCCATTGCCAATATGCCACTGCCCAAGCTCTGGTATGTAATGGCTGTTTGACACTCAAATAGACTACTCTTTGGTCCAGACCATCTTATGTCTCTATTGCCATTCCAAGTATTCTTTCTGAAAGCCTTAACCTCTCTTGAAAATTTGTGCCTTTACTCTGATCTTCTGCAATTAGAATTGGTTGCAAAACTCTAGAAATTGAGGAAATTTAGTTTGTTTTGATCCAAAATGAACTTGTATGGAATGGAAAATGGAAGTTTGTGTCAGAGAGGAGAACAAAGGGGAGAAAGATTGAGAAAGAACTGAGTAAGTTCTCATTTGTGGGCTGCTTTATATATATATATATATATATATATTTTTAAAAATGGCCTCGTGTTTGCCATGTCAGCTAAGGGCTTTACCTGAATTCTTAGAATAGTCACTTTATTGCAATGGGTTGATGAGTTGATGAATTTTATTTTACAAATTAAAAGTTGCATGACAGCTAAAATGAAGTGATTTATAACATTTGTTGAGGGACCATCTAAAATTCTCAGGGCAAGTTGTTCCTAAATAAAGTTCTTATAGAGTTCCCAATGGTTTCTTAAATCCCGGAATCTGTATGTGGTTTGCTTTTTGCCTTAACTTTTGAAGAAGAATTTCCTAACCTGTCTATTCTCGGTGTAGAGTCTATTGACAATCAAGTTGCATGAAGAGCTATTGATATAATGTTTATTGCTTGTGCTTCACTGGTTCTAATTTTCGGGTTTGTTATTTATGGGTTCTACATCTATGTACTTTTTACGATTAAGTATCAAGTTGGCCCTTACATTTTTTCAGTTGGTCTAATGAGATCCAAAATTTTTTTTTTGGCCAAATCGACGATTGGACTTCGAATTTTGGGCCAATTTATTCTAAATTAATTCCACAGCTCAAATTTTAAAATAGATATATGCTCAAATTAAGTGTAATAATGTGAATTAGTAATGAACTATCACAATCATAATAAGTATATTTCATTTTTAGTACAAAGATTTTAGAGTTTCTAATTTCGGCATATCTTCTTTCAATCTGATGATTCTTTTTTCTTTATTTATGTTTACTTTTTATTTTTCTTTATTTTTTAAATAATTGACTTTTTTAAAATGGAAAAGACGGACATGCATTGGATATGCGAGTTGTGGGATAATTTCGGCTCAATTAGACCAAAGTAAATGTTCAAGGGTCAATTTGCCCTAGAAGAATCTTTTCAGTCTGATTGGACCAATTGAAAAGTCAAGAGTCAATTTGATGCATTAGCCTACTTTTTAAAATTCTATTAAGTTACCTTTTAAATGTTTATAATTTGTTGGAAGTAGTGTAATATTCAAGAGTTGAACCAAATGTTCAATTCTATGTTGTCGGTCACCTGTTGTCTCTAAATATTAGTTTATATGTGTTTTGTCTCTAAATATTAGTCTATTACAATCCCTAGTTAAGCTACTGTGTAATTCTGGCCTTATTGAACTTGGAGTTCTCTAGTGTTTGTGAACTGGTAAGCAATTCTAATAGGAATCTTCTAAACATGTTATTCATGTTTGTTTTCTTGTTCCAAAGGTTACCAAGAAAAGTGATTTGAGTGACTTCTACTTCAATCTTGGAAAAAATGTTGCATTTGGTGCAAACGACAGAGAGTCAAGGCAGCAAGAGAGACAAACTGAGATTAAGAAGCCAGAGAAGTTGGATGATAAATTGGATGCTAGTACATCAGACAGAGGCCATTTATTGGCAGACTCGAAATCAGTTTTTGAGTCATCATCCAGGGTAAAAGAGGGGCATGGGGATGAAACTTCTTCCTCCCCTTCTCATAAGAGGAACAGCGAGTCGTTGGTTCTCATGCCAGTTTCTGATAAGCCAGCGTCTAACTCTTCACAAGAAAAAACTTCAAGTGAACAACCAATAGCTAACCAACCAATGAATGACCATCATAAACGAAATGAAGATGCCCTGGCTGCAGCAAAGGAACGTTTTTTGGCACGGAAAAAGGCAAAGCAGCAGCTATAAATGATCTTCTCTCTCTATTTTACTTATCTCCATGTTTGATTTTTTTTTTTTTTAATATTTTTTATCTTGAAGGGTATAGGTGGAAGTGAATTGTGATGGTTAATAGAGATTCTGCACATCAATGTTTTATATTTTTGTCAATTGAACGTAATTGATATTTTGATTTTTAACTTGAAAGAAATATATGATCATCAAAGAGAATCTTGTAAGTTAGTCGGTGCCATTAGATGTTTTATTACTAGGTAAATTTGAATTTGACTTGACTATAAATTATGGATGATAATGATGAGATGGAATCCTCTATCAGGATATGTGGATGGTAAATCTTAATGCCATTAGTTTCTGGTATCTAATTCGGATAAATTTCTAGAGACCTAAAATTATCTCTGGGAATTGTAAATAGGAGCATGTAGGTCCATCAATTCCAGAGTTGTCGCTGCTACTAGCTGGAGAAGAGGAGGTCAAGTGCGGCAAAAGTAAGGTACAAATTTAGTCTAAATGGTGCATAAAGATAGAGAAGGTACCATTCACATGCCTCTTGCCTAAGGGTTTAGCAACAGCCAAAAGCGAAGTTATGGTTCTTAGGACCCCCACACAGTTTACAAACGAGGCTTCTGTGGTCGATACTCCATACCCTTTTGTTTTTTTATTTTTTCTACGAAGGGGATCATATTTCATGTTCAAGCTACTGTTGTTGGGACCTAAAAGTGCATCAGCTTATTAATGGTAACAATTGGAAATTTCAATCCATTAGCAGATTGCCACTTTAGATTTTGTAAGGCCATGCACAGTGACAGCTGTAACATTACTTCCTCCGTCCCATTAAAACTATCACAGTTTTTGAACTTTTAATTTTTTTCCCATTTCGCTTACAGTTTTTAAAAGTTAATGATTTATTATCCCGTATTTAAAAATTTGATAAAATATCAATTAAAATTGTTTAATATCTTTTTTTTTAAGTTGTTCTACAAATTAAAACCATTTCAGCTTTAATGGGAGTATAAGGCAAACACAGAGAATTTTATTTCCCAAACCTACCTGCCTCCTTATCCCATGTTGTTTCTCTGTCAATCATAATAATTCATCAAAAAGGATTACTTCCTTCTCTCTATTTCTTTGTTTCTGACTCTCTCAGACCCACAGGTGACTGCTGGAAAGGCGAAAAGGGATACCATGGCTTCTATTTCTTGTTCTATGCTCTATTCTTTAGCTTTCCTCTCTATCATATTTAAATTTGGCTTTGTCTCTTCCATTACTATTCCAATATCACATTCTTACACAAATCAAAATCCGTATCAAGATTCATTCCAAAAGTTGAACCATTTAGTCTCCACCTCTCAAACCAGAGCCCACCACCTCAAATACCCCCAGTCTACCAGTACTCCAGTCTTTTCGCACAGCTATGGCGGCTACTCCATTTCTCTCAGCTTTGGTACTCCACCTCAATCTCTCTCTTTTATCATGGACACTGGCAGTGACTTTGTCTGGTTCCCATGTACTATCCACTACCGCTGCAAGAGCTGCACTTTCTCCGCCTCAAAAATTTCACCTTTTATACCCAAACATTCATCATCTTCCAAAATCATTGGCTGTAACAACCCCAAATGCTCTTGGATTCACCAAAACGATTTACAGTGCTCAAACTGTAAAAACTGCTCTCAGATCTGCCCTCCTTATCTTATCCTCTACGGTTCAGGTTCTACTGGAGGCCTTGCACTATCAGAGACTCTCCATCTCGATGGCTTAACTGTATCTAACTTTCTTGTTGGATGTTCCGTTGTCTCTTCCCGCCAACCAGCGGGAATTGCCGGTTTTGGCCGTGGCCTTTCTTCTTTACCCACACAACTTGGCCTCAGTAAGTTTTCTTACTGTTTACTTTCTCATAAATTCGATGATACTGCAAAAACCAGCTCTCTTGTTCTTGATTCTCAGTTTGATTCTGACAAGAAAACCACCGCATTGGTATACACGCCGCTGCTTAAAAACCCAAAACCGGAAGACAAACCCGCATTTTCAGTTTATTACTACGTGGGTCTCCGGCGAATCAGCGTTGGCGGCCGCTCCGTCAAGATTCCGTACAAGTACCTCGCTCCGGGAAAGGATGGCAATGGCGGAACCATCATCGACTCAGGGACGACTTTCACGTTCATGTCACGTGAGGCTTTTGAGAAGCTAAGCAATGAGTTCATTTCACAGGTGAAGAATTATAAGAGAGATGTGGCAATAGAGGAGAAAATTGGGCTGAAGCCTTGTTTTAACGTTTCGGGTACTAAGACGCTAGACCTTCCTCAATTGAGTCTTCATTTCAAGGGTGGTGCTGACGTGGAACTACCATTGGAGAACTATTTTGCTTTGGTTGGGGGAGGGGATGTGGCGTGCTTGACGGTAGTGTCTGACGGGGTAGTGGAGGCCCCAGAGGCGGATGTTGGGCCGGGGATCATTTTGGGAAATTTCCAGATGCAGAATTTTCTCGTAGAATATGATTTGAGGAATGAGAGGATAGGATTCAAGCAAGAGTCTTGCAAGTGATTGGATTAGATTTGTAAGTAAAAATAAAATTTGGCCAATCTTCTTCCTTTCTTTCTTGTTATGTAATCTTTTGTTTCGTGCAAGTAATCAAATCATTCATAATGGTACCATAGACTATTAGACTCAGCTTTTCCATATGGGCTTTCAATGCCTTTAGCTGACTGGACACGTTTCAAGTTGTGACTGTATCAAACCTTGTCATTATAGTATCCTACGCATCCACGCACTCAATAAGAGCAAAATCAATCAGTCCTGTTTGTACAACTACTAATTTTTATTTTATAATTAAAATTATATTTAATATTTTGAAAGATAAAATTCTAAAAAATGATATAAAGCTGCTAATAAATAAATTTGGCCAGGCTCACTTACAAGAAGAAAAGTAAATGAAATGAAGCCCTCACATATGTCTAACATTTATTTCTATTTACTATAAATGAAATAAGATCCATCATTCAAATATTTGTAATCTTTAGGTCAAATCTAAAATTTAATCAAGGCTATCCATTTTCCTCAAATTACTACGTTTAGATCATACTTTTATATTCAACTATAGCCATTGGATTAAACCCTGATATGAAATGTGTATAAATTTTCTTTTCTTTCCATGCCACTTGCCCTCTCATTTTTTCATCCATTCATATCTCCTCTCTTTTGTCTCCAAACTCAAGCCTCTCATCTCTGAATCTCCTTCTACTACAAGGGTCATTTTCTTTTCTTTCTATACATTTTACTCCATCTATCATATTATATATATATATATAATTACGAAGGGAAATGAAAGGAGGAGAAGATTTAGATTTTGGTCCTTATTTTGAGTTCTATTGTTTACGGGTTGATTTAAATTATATGTTTCTTGATTATGGACATGTTTTTGATTCTTGAAGATTTTTTTTTTCTAATTTTTTGATTAGAGATTCTTGAAGAATTTGGATATTGATTAAATTAATTTTTTTTCCCATTGAAAATCAAAAATCGTGTTCTTCTGGGTTAGTCTGGTTTTTCGGTTTTTCCAATTTTAGACGATTTTACCTGGTTTTTATGTCATCCGATTTTTAATGTTAAACCAGACCGGACTAGAAACCGCTTCGCGTTTAAACGGTTCAACCGGCCAGTCCAGTCCGATTTTAAAAATATTGGTTTGTACTGTGTTTTTAGGAGTTTTTTTATAGGGTGAGCATTCGGTTAATGTTTCGCTGAATTTGGTTCATTGAATAAATATTGGGTTAAAAGTTTGATTAAAAAAAATTAAATTTTTGGTTATCGATTAAAGGTTCAGTTAAAAGTTAATTTAATTGAATTAATCAAATTAATCGACTCTTAAAACTAAGTATTTTTAATTAAGTAAACAATAAAATTAAAAATTAAAAATATTTTAATTTTTATATTGATTAAATAGTGATTGATAAGTTCGCTTAATTTTTATGTTGGTTAAAGTTGGATAATCATAAATTTCGGTTAAATTGGATTAGTTAATTAAGCTTTTGTTTTTTTTAATTTCGTTTGGTTAATCATCAAAAGTGATCCGATGAAAATAGTTCGATTAAGTTTAACTAAATAATTAATTCAATCAAATTGGGTTAAGTCAAAAAAATTTCAATTTATTTTGGTAAAAAATATTACTCAATTAACCAAATTGGTCAAATGCTCACCCTATTTTTTTTGTACCAAGGCTAAGTCTCCTAATAATATGTTCCTTGTAATAGAAAGTCTGCATACATGTGGTGCATGAACTAAATTTCTTCACTCAAAATATTAAAATTAAGATTGTGAAAATCCATGAATGTATTCATACAATGAATGGCAAAATGGAGTTGCGATTCTCTGTTGTGTTTCAGTAGCTACATAACATCAAAATGATGAATTTACGGGACTTCCTATAAATACTAATTAATTATACTTTGCTGGTTATAATGAAAGTACAATTGAGGAGAGAAAATTATATTTCTGTATCGAGAAAAGGAAAGAAGAGTTCATTTACAACTGTACGCTGAAAAAAAAATGCCAGTTCATCGAAACACTAACTAATTAACAAGAAATCAGGATTAATACCCTTATATTGAGCATTTCAACTGGATAACATGTTTTGGAAAAAAGAAACTGGCAATGCTTTAGTATATATATCAGCTAACTGAATATGTGCAGAGATTGGCACCAGATGGAGCAATCTAGCATTGAGTTTCTCCCTAACAATGTGACAATCTAATTTTATATATTTTGTTCTTTCATGGAAAGTAGGATTATGAGCAATATGAAGTGCAAAATTGTTGTCGCAATAGAGATTAGTAGGAAAAGGATTAGATACATGAAGATCTGTCAACAAAAGTTTTATCCATTGGAATTCACAAGTGACAGCTGCTAGGTCCTATTCTCGGCTTTAGAAGAACTTCTGGAAGCGGTTGTCCGCTTTTGAGATTTCCAACTAACAAGAGGGTCTCCGGTATATATTGCAAAACCAATTGTGGATTTCCTACTAGCAATGCAGCTTGCCAATCAGAATCTGAAAAGGCATTAAGTTGTACAGAAGAATTAGAAGGAAAATACAATCTCATTGGCTAGAGCAGATTTGATATACCTCAAAACTCCATTTAAAGTTGTATGATGAACTGATGTAGGAACTGCCACATACTGACTAAATTAACAGAAAAAGTGATAAATCAATTTGCCAACAAGCTTTCTGTATGAAGAAGGGTCTGACTGTAACACCCATTGACCCGGAGGAATAAGCAACGGATGCCACGTTCGATGCAGGAGGCACCTATCTAAAATACAAATTTAACGTTTTTCGCTAAAGATATAGGTAATTTTTCGATCGGATGGTACTATTCACAGACCGGTAAATTACTATTTATCAATAATTAATTACTTAATTAATCATGAAAAATTTATATCTTAACTTAAATTAATTAAGACCAATCACATAAAGTGTAATTAACTTCATGAATATTAATTATGCTCAATATCCTTCACGGATCCAAATAAAATATTATTTCCCGCTTGAGTGATACCATTCATGACCAATAAAATAATACCATTTTTTTAAGATCCGAAATTTTGGGGCGTTACAGTGACAGTCATCTCCGTCATGTAAACTCAGTTTCAAATGTGAATTAATTAGTGTTGCTAACTGGTTTGGAAGCTGACATTCCTATCTCATCTAAAAGTTCAAAACTTTATTTCTAGCCATCTCTAATCCTAAAAAGTATTTAAGTTGATTAAGGTCTTTAATTTTGAACAATCCATCGAGTAAGCTTTTAACAAATTCAATTTCGTTTAATCACTACTTGCTAGGATGATATCATCCACATAAACTAGAAGAGCATTAAAGGAATTAGCACTAGCTTTGAAAAATAAATAGTAGTCTGAAGTGGATTGTTTATAACCATAATTGAGTAACGCTGAAGTGAACTTCGAAAATCATTGCCTACTAGCTTGTTTTAGGTCGTAAATACTCTTTTGTGGCTTACAGACATGATTAGCAGGAATAGAGGGACAACCAGGTGGAGATAATATAAAAACTTCTTTGGATAAATCTTTATATAAAAGGCATTGTTCACATCTAACTGATGAAGATGCCATTGATGAATGGAAGCTAAAGCTAGAAGAATTCTCACAATAGTCATTTTGGCTATAGGGGAGAAGGTATCTAAATAATCAAGACCCTCTATCTGTATATAAGCTTTAGCAACCAAACGAGCTTTATACCTCGCAATTGTCCCATCAGATTTATACTTCACTTTTCTATACCCATTTACATCCAATAGGAACCTTGCCAAAGTGTAAGGGAACAACAAACCAGGTTTTATTCTATTCAAGTGCCTGTGACTCAAAATTCATAGCCTACACTCACTTATCATGCTTCACTGCTTGGTTACAAGTTTTAGGTTTTATAACGGTTGAAGACTACAAGCAAAATAAAAAAGAAGGTTTTGAGAATCTATAATAAGAATGAATTGAAGGGATATGATACTTTGTATCTAAAGAAGATGTTAGAACCTGTATACAAGTAAGATTACAGTGATAATCATGCAAATAGGAAGGTGGCTTTCTATTTCTAGTTGAATGTCTAGTATCTGATTATTGAATGACAAAAGTAGTAATTAAAAGGTAATAGTTTAATGGACGATAAAAGAGATAAAGAAGTTGAAGATAGAAAAGATGGATAATGCAAGTGAGAAGTGTCTGTTAAGAAAGAAAAATCTATAGGAACAGTATGATTAGTAAAAGGAAAACAAGTTTCTGAAAATTGAACATTGAGATAAAAACTTCTCTAGCGTGTAAATCCATAAGAATATAACCCTTTGTTCCTGTTTTATGTCTAAGAAAAACACATTTCATGAAGATGTGTAGAGAATGGAAAAAAAGAAATTGGCAACGCTTTAGTATATATATCAGCTAATTGAAGATATGCAAATTGTTAAGGATGCATTCATTGGCAACAATTACACAAGGAGTCAACAAAGTAAGAAAGGGAACAACACCGAAAATGGCAACAGCAAAACAAATGGCGACAATTATAAATAATAGCTGTTACATTATTTGATTGTAATATCTGAATTAATGCCTTAAACAAAGGCTATAATTAAAAAATTAAATCATTATGTAATCGTGTAACCTCTTATAAAAAGAGAACGTGTTATGGATAAGATAAGCAAGTTTTTATCATAATTCTTAAGAGGTCACAGCTTCCTCCAACAAGCTCTTTTCTTGCTCTTCTTTTCCCTTTTCTTCAAATCATAATAGGTTGCTCTAGGAAGTCTCTAGCTAGCAAACTCTAGGATCTTGAAAGAGATTTCCCTGTTCAACGACCCATGACCAGATCCTACGCCAAGGTCCTTAACAACTTGGTACCAGAGCCGGTTGTCATGGGAGACCCACGATGGCAGGAAAAGGTCGAGAACTTCGTGCAAAACATAAACTCAAAAGTGCAGCAGATGCAGGAATCATATATGTGCGTGGAGACTTGAATAGAGGACCTATCACGGCAAGTGATAGATTGCCTCAAAATCACTGGCAAGAGAACCAATCAGAAGATAGATTTTCCTACTTTTGATGGATCTGAGGATCCTTCGGGCCGGCTTAATTCATGCAAACAATTCTTTCTCAATCAGAGAACCATGGAGGAAGATAAGGTGAGATTGATAGCCTTTCATATGCTAGGAGATGCTCAACTATGGTTCTACAAACTAGACCAAGAAGAATTAGGGATAGATTGGATCACCTTTAAAAATTATTGCAACTTACGATTTAGACCAGCATTAAGAAGCAATCTGTTGGGAGAACTGGTCAATTTAAAACAAACAAGTACAGTAGAAGACTAGCAGCGCAAATTCTAATCACTTTTGTCAATGGCTACTAACGTTCATCCAGTTCAAACTGGTGGACTTCTTCACTAGGAATCCACAAACGGTAAAATTGATAATTTAGCGACCAAATTAGATTTACTGATTTATCGAATTACATTTTTTGTACATTGAATTTTGATATTTATTGAATTTTAATTTACTGACCGAATTAGTTTGGTCCGATTTGGTATGATAAATCGGCAATTTCAAAACACAAAAAGTTAAACCTGTAAAATGCATCTTTCATAAGAAAAACCTGGAAAGTCGAATTAATATCCATAAAGATGCAAAAACATGTTCTAATGATAGAAAAATCTATTCCTAAGATGCAAAAACTTGTCACTATTAATTGAAATACAAAAATCTGTTCTAGAGATGCAGAATTAATAAGGAATAATTCATGACTTCAATACGGATACATAGAAAATTAAAAAAAAAAAAAAACAACATCCAATAACTTCATGACTCCAATACAAATTAACAACACAAATTACAAAGAAAAAAAACTGTGAAATCTCAAATACAAGCAAATTAAATGAGACTATCTGTTTTATAAAAATTGCAATTAAAATATGGATATTGACATCTTGACATCCATTGCCTTCCATAACATGTCCCAATGCTTCAAACTTATCTTCTTTCACAAATTACAACTTAATTTCTTCCAAATTCTGATTAAAAAAAAAAAAAAAATCAGTAAGTAGAATTTTGGAAAGTGTTATGATAATGACTTACCTTTCATCAAGTGCTACTCAAATTCTCATTTTTGTCACTGATATCAGTAGAGATTAAATTTGAAAATTGTTTCAAATATAAAAAACACTTAAAATGTTACTCCAAATCATATTTGTTGCAAAAGAAAAATAAACTCAACAAAATAGAAAATATAGTAAAATTATTCTAAAGCAAATATTTTTACATACCATCTTCAAATCTTTCAAGTTCATCTATGTTTTCCTCAATATCAACGGTCGAGATTCAGATCATAGCCAATTTTGTGTACATATGATATCCTTAGCTACTTCAGGAGACAAAGAGCTTCTAAAACTATCAAGATCTCTTCCTTGGGTGCTAAAGGAAGACTCCGAAGCAAAATTAAAAACAGACACAACTAATATTTCTTGAGCCATTTGTGAGAGAATAGGAAATCTATGACCATTTAATTTCCACCATTGTAATACATCAAAGTCTTTCTTATCCACCAAAACTCTCTCATTCAAGTAGCAATCCAAATAAGATATGTTACTCATATCACCACTCTCTAATTTTTGTATGAGAAATTCATTCCCTAATTCAACCCAAAATTTCTTTTCGGACCCACCACTTTGACTACTTTCACTAGAAAATTTAGTGAATATGCTATCAAGTGACTGCTTGAGTGGGACTATTTTTTCTATATTCATGAAATAACTCATAAACAACATTTCTTATGCTCTTTGCCAATTTCAAGCCCTTTTCTTACCCATACACTTTACAAAGTGCAAATTCTAAAAACTCTAACCTATATTAGGGGGTCAACAATAACCACAACATAAATAAGCTTGTTCATGTTATAAGGATCCCCAATATTTGTCAAATTTGCTCATCATTCTATTGCCCATAAATTGCACCTCTAAATCATCACTATCTAGCCATTCTTTTAACAAGTAATATACTTAAATAATTTCATGAAAGAAAACTTTAGATGTTACATACAACGAACTAGAAATTTTCAATATAAGGGTCATAAAAAGATTCTAAAAGTTCTGCAGTTCACCTTACACTTGCCCAATCCAAATGGGATGGCACCCTAATTGTCTCTTTAAAATCAAGCATAAAACATGGATCTCGATGTTGAAATCTCTTAAATGCTACTTCAAATTTTTGTGCTGCATTTAACATCAAATATGTGGAGTTCCACCTAGTGGACACATCTAAACACAATATGCTTTTACGTTCTATTTTCTTTATTTCACCACATTGCTTTAATTTTTTACAATCTAGTAGGAGAGTGTCACACATATCTTACTGCTTCTCTAACTCTCTTTATAGATTCGTTCACTTCTTTTAATCCATCAACTATAATTAAATTAATTACATGTGCAATGCATCTCATGTGAGTGTATTTGAAATCTGCAATGCTACCCCCCCAGCTAATTAATTTTCTTTTTAAGTAACCAACAACAACATCATGAGAGCTAGCATTATCAATAGTAGTTGTAAGCACTTTATCAATACCCCATTCATGGAAACATGACTCAACTGGCATGCTAATATTCTCACCCTTATGACTAGCAATTGGACAAAAATCAAGAATTTTCTTATGCAACTTCTATCAATATAATGACAAGCGATACACATATAATTAATTCATTGTAATGAAGTTCATGTATCAGTAGTGATGCATATCCTACAACAAAATTTCTTAAAAAACTTTTCAATTTAGCCTTCTCATATAAGTATATTTGATAACAATCTCATGCAACTGTCCGTCTAGATGGAATTTGAAACTTAGGTTGTAAACTAGCTATAAATTCCTTAAACCCTTTGCCTTCCACAAACTAAATGGAAGTTCTGTAAGTTATATGCCCTATAGCCAATTTGATTTGTTATATTTTGGATATAATATTTCATATAATAAATATTTTATTATTAATAAAAGGCATTTATTCATCTTTTATATTCTATTTATTGAATCTCGATAAAAGATAAAGTCCATAAGACAATACTACTTTGTGAAATAAATTATAATGTAGTTATAATTCCGAGTTTCATATTTGCATCAGAGCAATGTCTCTACATATTCATGGTCAATGTTCTCCTCATTATTGGATAATGATTACAGCTGTTGAGACTGGTACATATTATGTTCTTTCCTTAGGGAAGTAGCTGTTCTCATAAACTGAGATATAGTTGATATATGAAATTAATACGTAGGTGCTTGTTATTTAAATAAGTCCATTGAATTGACCTACATGAGAATTCCATACGGAGAATTACATGTGTCTATGGAATACTCAAGTGATGGTTGTGTAAGTAATCCTTTGACTTGAAATTACTAAGCTATCTTGTATGGGGATGATTATGTTTTGATTCTTCGTTCACATTATTCACTCATGAATAATAAGTAATGATTAATTGGACATAGTAGGAACTATATAAAAATACTTATGTAATTAAGAGAGAATTCATCACCCTAGGTAAATCAGGAAAATGTTCTAATAGTCCTCTATTAGTCTAGATTAAGAAATCCTTATGCAAGGTAGAGTGAAATTAGCAAATTAGATTTGGAATTTTATTCAAATGATAAATAGCTAAGATTAAGATAACTAATATGATTTAGTAAAGCAGACATGCTCCATGCTTAATTGCTAAATCAAAACATTAATGACGAAGGGATATTAATTATACTGATAAATCATGGGTTCGGTCAAATCACTTTGACTTTCCAAATATTTGGATAGTCATGACATGTTGCTAGACAATGTACTGACTTTGACTTTCCAAATTTTTTGGATAGTCATGACATGTTGCTGACAATGTACTTGACCTTAAATATTAATTAATTAATTAATTTAATTTATATTTGTTGCCAACTAAATTTGGAATCTTGATAAGCGCCACACACATAGGAATGGATATCGAGAAGAGTGAAAAGCGCAAAATTGAATCAAGTATCTGACTTATTACACATAAGTTTTTGGATGATTGGGCATAAATTATAAATTTATATTTAAATGTACAATATTTTACCTAAATATTAAGTTATTCGGACTTAATTGATTTTATGTCTAAAATTTATTAAATAAATTCTAGATGTAAATAAAGCCTAATATTTTAATTACTGAATGTGTATTTGGTAATTTTAAATAGGTTAGAATAAATTAAAGATATCAATTGATTAAACTGAAAGTCCTATTACTATAGTGTATTGTGATTTGTTTTATTTAAATTGTTTAAATAAATTAAATAGGAACATATATATATTATATCTATTGTTATAATTTATCTATTTAAAGAAGGTTTAAATAAATAAATATATATATATATATTAGTTATAATTTATCTATTTAAAAGGTTTAAATAAATAATTGTAATTTATTTATTTATGACATAGGATTTTTATATATAAGGTTTAAGAGATAATCTAAGAGACAATTGTTGTTCATAGAGCGTAAGATAGCTAGCACCATCATACTCTCTAATCTCTTAACCTCTAAAATAGTTTTAGAGTTTTTTGATTGTCCATTCATGTAGATACTACTAAAAGATGGACATTTGGACGACTTGTGGTTTACGACAACCTAGCCTCATAGATCGAAATTTCGAAGAATCTGCAAAAGAGGTATTCTTCAAAACAATTTTATTGCTTTATTCATTTAAACAAATCCCTGTTGGAATAATTATTTTGTTATAATTATTTTATTCCATTGCGTGTTCTTAATATTGAAACCAAATAAGTTCATCAATTGTAATCATACAAGCTAGTTTATCTCTTACAACTTCTAGATCATATTTCCAAGTACTTAAGGCACCTACACGCTCATTTCCTATTGGTTGCAAAGATAACAGTGATTAATGTGTATCTTGTGAAAAGTAAATGTATTGAAATCTTGGTAATTAGAGTAAATATTGTCTTTCCCAGATTAGGTTTATTTCTATTTAGATTACTTCCTATATTGGAACAATCTTTTGTATATATGTAGTAGATTCAGGAGCAAATAAACATAAAACAGGCTCTATAAAATATTTCCTCACACATTCTAAGTATCAAGGCACAGACAAAATTCGCTTTGCGGATGGCTTCTTAGTACTGATTGCTGGTACAGGTCTTATTGATTGTACTTCCAATATTAAACTCTCCTGTATTCTTCATGTTCCTAGATTCCCTATTAATCTGTTATCTGTTAGCTTAATCACAAAAGCGCTTAATTGCAAAGTAACTTTTTACCTTACTCATGTATATTTCAGGAATTGAACACGGGGAGAACGATTGGCAGTGGTAGCTTGCGCCATGGACTATATCTATTGGATGACGTTTGTCGTTTTTCAAATCCGGGTACCGTTCAAGCTTTGTTAGGAACTTCTAGAAATCCTTCCCATAGAGTTATTCAATGGCATATGAGATTAGGACATCCCTCTTTTTTTTGTTTTAGGGCATTTATTTCCCACTTCGTTTGTTAAGTGTGATTTTGATTCATTTGTATGTGATGCTTGTGAACTTGCCTAACATACCAGGCATTCTTATTCTCTAACTAATAATAAAAGTTTGATTCCTTTTGCTACTATTTATTCTGATGTATGGGGTCCTACTAAAACTGTCTCTCTTTCTAGTTATAGTGTCTCTCTTTCTAGTTATAGATGGTTTGTAACCTTTATTGGTTGTTGCACTAGATTGACTTGGGTTTATTTGATGAAAATAAAAAATGAAGTTTTTTTGTGTTTTCAGAACTTTCATAAAATGATTTGTACTTAGTTTGGTGCGCATATTAAAATCCTAAGAATCGATAATGGTATTGAATACATGAATGCAGATTTTCATACCTATTTAGATTCTAATGGTATTATACATCAAACTAGTTGTGTCAATATTAGTGCTGAAAGGAAAAATAAGCATTTACTAGAAGTAGCTAGGTCTCTTATGTTCACCATGAATCTTCTCAAACCATATTGGGGGGATGCTATTTTGACTGCTGCTTACCTTATCATGCTTACTTATCAATCGTATGCTCTTCATACTTTTAAATTTTAAGAATTCCAATTAGAGGTTCTTCAAGGAAAAAACTCTTATATTTGTACCTTCTAAAGTCTTTGGCTATGTTTGTTTTGTTCATCAAAATGGGTCTAAAGTTCAATTAGCAAATTAGATCCTAGAGCCTTGAAGTGTGTGTTTATTGGTTACTTTGTACTCAAAAAGGAAACAAGTGTTATTATCCTCCTTCTAGGAAATACTTTATGATGGATGCTACCTTTTCAAAATTTGAGTCTTATTTTCCTTCCCAGTCACCTCTTTAGGGGGAGAAATATCAGATGGAAGAGGTGGTGGATGACATTCCTTTCCATGGGGGGATTCCTGTAGACATAGATAATAAGAGAGACCAACCACCCGAACCTCTAAGAAGATTGGATAGACCTGATTTGAAAACTTACACACGGCGGACTAATACAGATACAACCATGGAGCATGAAACCTCTGATCAATTGTCCTCTCCAATTTCAGGCCTTGAAAATACAGAAGAACAAGAACCTAGTGAGTCTTCTTTAATCCTTGTTTATTCTGATCTTAATCTTGATTCTAGCCCTTCTGACAATGACCTTGATATTCCTATTACTCTTAGAAAAGGATTTAGAACATGCATTAAACATCCCATCTCCCATTTTATATCCTATAATGCTTTATCCCCTTCCTATAAAGCCTTTGTTTTGTCTGTTTCTGTTGTTTCTATACCACATGATTGGCAAGAGGCATTACAGGACTCAAAATGGAAGGCTGCAATGGTTGGGGAGATGAGAGCTTTGGCAAATATGAGACATGGGATCTTGTAATTCCTCTGCCAGGAAAGAAGCCAGTTGGATATAAATGGGTGTTCACAGTTAAACATAAGGTAGATGGTTCAATTGAGAGGTATAAGGCTAGATTGGTAGCTAGAGGGTTCAGTCAGACCTATGGAGTTGAATACCAGGAAACATTTGCTCCTGTAGCCAAGATGAACACAATTAGAATTTTATTGTCTTGTGCAGCCAATCTTGACTGGGAGTTCAATCAATTTGATGTTAAAAACGCTTTTCTACATGGTGATTTGAAGTCTTGTGCAGCCAATCTTGACTGGGAGTTCAATCAATTTGATGTTAAAAACGCTTTTCTACATGGTGATTTGAAAGAAGAGGTGTATATGGAGTTTCCTCCTAGATTTGATAATGACAAGACCAGAGGAAAAGTTTGCAAGCTGAAGAAGTCATTATATCGATTGAAGCAATCACCAAGAGCATGGTTTGAAAGGTTTAGTAAAGTTATGCTTTCTTTCGGGTACATTCAAAGTGATGTTGTTCATACTTTGTTCATTAAACATCATGAAGGTAAGATCACATTGCTTATTATTTATGTTGATGATATAGTGATGACTAGAAATAATAAAGAAGAAATGACTCACTTGAGAAGTTTGTTAGCTAGGGAGTTTGAGATTAAGGATTCAGGAAAGTTAAGATATTTCCTTAGGATAGAAGTTGCTAGATTAGAAAAAGGGATTTTTATTTCTCAAAGAAAGTACATCCTTGATATCCTTAAAGAAACTGGTATGTTAGGATGTAAACCTACAGAATCACCTATTGAAGCTAATCATAAGCTTCAAGCTGGAGTGGGAAGTCCAGTTGATGTTGGCACATACCAAAGATTGGTTGGGAGGTTGATTTATCTTGCCCTTACTAGACCATATATTGCCTATCCTGTAAGTTTAGTGAGTCAGTACATGCATGAACCTCAGGAGTCTCACTTAGAAGCTGTGCATCGGATTCTAAGATATTTAAAATCAGCTCCATATAGAGGACTTTTATTTTCTAAACATGGTCGTTTAACAATAATAGGCTATATAGATGCGGATTGGGCTGGTTCCCCTGATGACAAGAGATCAACCTCAGGTTATTGTATTTTTATTGGAGGAAACTTGTTCACATGGAAAAGCAAGAAGCAGGCTGTTGTTGCAAGGTCCAGTTGTTTGCAAGGTCCAGTGTAAGTGTAGAAGCTGAATATAGAGCTATGGCATAGGGAATCTGTGAACTCCTATGGTTGCGCAGATTAATGGAAGAGTTAAAGTTGGTTGAAACAACAAAGATATCCTTATTTTGTGATAGTAAAACAGCCATCAGTATTATGAATAATCCAATCCAACATGATCGAACTATGCACATAGAGATTGATCATCACTTTATAAAAGAGAAAATATTTGAAGGTTTCATAAGTGTCTCCTATATAGCTTCAAAAGAGCAACTACCTGACGTTTTCACAAAGGGTTTGAATAGCAAGTTGTTTCATCCTTTAGTTTGCAAGTTGGGCACGTGTAATATCTATGCACCAACGTGAGGGGGAGTGTTGAAATCTTTGTAATTAGATTAAATATTATCTTTTCCAGTTTAGGTTTATTCCTATTTAGATTATTTCCTATATTGGAACGATCTTTTGTATATATATACTTTCTGTTATATATATATATATATATTATATATATATATTATATAGTAGAGTATGAGATTTAGATAATATATCAACACTAATATTAGAAGAAATAACTCTCTTTTTAAAAAAAATACAAAATGTATATATATATATATAGTAGAGTAGAGATTAGATAATAACAACACAATATAGAGAAATAAAACTCTCTTTTAAAAAAATACAAAATGGAATTTACTATTATTTATTTTACTACAAGTTTTGTATTCAATAAAAAGGTAATTACACCTTAGTAATTACATATGCTATTTTGTATATAAACAGTACTGACAAACATTAATAATAGATTTGGAAAAATTTTCAACTTTTTCGCTAGGTTTCATGGTATCAGAGCACATGCTTTTGCTCTCTGGTTTTTCATTTTGTTTCACACGCGGTTTTCCTGTCACACTTTCACACTTTCAACTTCTTTCTTCTCTCACCTGAAAAGATGGTTCTTTGAGTTTTCTCCTCATCTTCATTGATTTTCTTTCGATTTTATGAAGGAATCTTGATTTCTATTCTTCTAAAATCGAATTCTCCATATTTTATGGTAGTTTTATGGATTCTTAAAACACAACAATGCTAGTTCTATTAATTCATGCTCTTCTTTTCCTCTTCATAATGTTCTCTCTTATTCAAGATTGTCCTCTTCTCACAAATTATTTGCTTTGTCTATCTCTTCTACTTTTGAGCTTGCTACTTATACCCAAGTGGTTCACTATGATCATTAGAAAGATGCTATGCCTTTAGAACAAAATAATACTTAGCGTATTGTTCCTCTTCCTAGTGACAAAACTGCTATTGGATGTAAGTGGGTCTACAAGGTTAAATTTAAGTTTGATGGGTCTATAGAAAGATATAAGGCGAGGCTTGTTGCCAAGGGTCATAACCAATAGGCTGGTATTGATTACTAAGAGATTTTTAGTCCTGTGGCCAAACATACCACAGTTAGGATGTTCTTGGCATTGGCTGCGATAAAAGGTTGGCATCTTGCTCAATTGGATGTCAACAATGCTTTTTTTAATGGTGATCTCCTTAAAGATGTTTATATAGACATCCCATTGGGTAACAGATTCAGGGGGAGTGTATAGGTGAATCTGGTAAGCATAAAAACCAGAAACTGGTTTGCAAGTTAAAAAAAAAATCCTTGTATAGGTTAAAACAAGCATCTAGGTAATGGAATGCGAAATTTACAAATGTCTTATTAATGAATGGTTTTCTTCAATCAATATATGACTATTCTCCTTTAACAAAGCAAAAAGGATTAGATTTTATCACTTTATTGGTTTATGTGGATGACATATATGGGTCCCGTATATATGTGGCACAACCCAAGAGGGGGGTGAATTGGGTTTTTTAAAAATTTAGCTTTCAAAAACAAAATCAGAATTCTGTTTTAGCGGAAATAGAAAGCGTTTGTGAGAGTTAATTATCAAGTTTAGAACTACCTTACAAAGCTTGTTGCAAATATGGAAAGTCTCTGTGAAGATCAGCTATTGCATTTAGAACTACTTCACAAAGCTTAAGCAATATTAGAATGACTCTATGAAGAATAGTTATTGCATTTAGAGCTACTCCACAAAACTTATTGCTATTTAGAAAGATTCTGTGCAAAACAGTTATTACATTTTAGAACTGGTTCACAAAGCTTTAAGCAAGATTAGAAAACTGATTATAATTCATATTGTTAATTACAATGAATGTAAAATGACAGATTAGAACTCAGAGTAATCAAAATACAGAAATTCAGGGTTCTAATATTCCACAAAAATAAAGCTTATTCACGTTTAGAAACAGAAATTCTTTAACAATTTTGCATTTCTAAAAAGATTAACAGTTGTTTAAATAGAATAAAATCAAACAGAACTTCAGAAAATAAAAGAAGATAAACACAAAGATTTATAGTGGTTTGACACTAACTCGCCTACATCCACTCCCCAAGACTCATCTTGAGATCCTCCACTAACTAACTCGCCTACATCCACTCCCCAAGGATCATCTTGAAGATCCTCCCACTTATGTTATTCAGATCCTCCACTATGTTATCTCTTTTCAAGGGTAAGAGACAAACCAACAATACAAGGAAATAGATCAACACCTAGATCTACTCTTTGTCCCACAAGATTTTCCAAAGGTTCTAGTCAACCTCAATCCTTTCTATTTTTGTAGAGAACAAAAACTCACATCAAGACATTAGAATCTCATACATGGAGAAGATCGCTTGATAACCTATTCCACCATAGCTTTTCACCTAAGCTATTACATAAAAGTTTTTCAAATAAAAGCCTGTCTACAACAGATTACATATGACATCCCGACCCGGCAAAGCGATCCTAAGAGGGCGGGTAGAGCGAAGCTCCTGGCTAGCTTCTAGGATGGCAGGCTAGCTAGGGTAGTGGAATAGGGTAAGTGCGATGCGGGACAACAGAATGATCGTCATATATTATATATCGAAGGGGAAATTCTCATTAGAGGCGTCTTCTTGGTGCGCAATGGTTGGAGAGTTGGAAGTGGTTGGTGTCGGCCTACGGAATCCTAGGATGGGTGACCTCCTGGGAAGTTTCCCATTTCAACATGGGACAACCAGTGCGGAGTCTTGCCTAATCTTGCAATGCGGGGAGCTTTGAGCTGATCTAAAGCGGAAATTCCTCTGGTGAATTAGAGTCGGGCGTGACAGTTGGTAAATCAGAGCCGGACCCCCTCCCCGTAGCTGTAAATGGTTCGAGGCACGAACCATGCGAAAGTGGTGGGGCCCAAGATGACATCCCGACCCGCAAAGTGATCCTAAGAGGGTGGTAGAGCTGAAGCCTCCTAGCTAACTTCTAGCGCCATGATAGGCTCGTTAGGGTAGTGGAATGGGAAGGTGAATCGAATCATATATCAAAGTGGCGACTAATACATTAGAGGGCCTTTTGGTGGATCACGGCTGGGATGCAGAACTCCAGGGTTCAAGCCGTGCCCTCGCTTAGGAACCAGGATGGGTGACCCTTCCTGGGAGATTTCCCATTTACACATGACGGGACGTGCGGGTCTTGCCACATCTTGTTGCGCGCGGGTTTGGTTGATCCAAAGCGGACTTACCTACCCTGGTGTATTAGAGTCGGGCGTGGACATTGACAAAAGTCTATGATAGAACAGAGAAATGCCAATATAGCATAGAAAAACAGAAAATAAAGTTTAGAAATGGATTTAAAGATCAGAACCCTATTTTTTTCAAATAGTTTTTAAAATTAATTCTTTTCTCCCTTAAAATATTTCTTGAACGCAAAAAGACGAAAGAAATAAGGGGGTTAGAGAGAGCTTTGAGAATTAAAAGAGTTCATAGTATCTTCCTTTACATATTACACGTCTTTTGGGTGTCTTTTTATCGGGATGAGTACCCATTTAGAAAGTAAATAAAATTCTTTGTTTAAAAAATAATTCTTGACATTCCAAAATCAGGTACGAGTTTATTTTGTTGCCGTAAATATTTCAGGAGACTCCAAAGATTCTTTCATTTAGGAAAGTAGAATAGTTTTGACTTTCACTTTATAAATTTCCGAAATACAAGATAAGCCGCATCTCTTTTTATTTATTTCACACCACCAAAACTAACATTAATCCCAATCCAAAATCTTTTTCATTTAAGGTAACGTAAATTTAAAAAAGATTAAGTTTTTGACTATTTATTATTAAGTAATTTTCGAAATCCTTTTGAGAGAGAAAGAAAAATATTTTTTCACGCTACGCTTATAAGAAAGCAATATGTTTCTCACTATCCGACAAAATATCTTAAGATACTAACCCCACTAAAAGACAAATCTTCCTATAATTCGATCACGGTCTTCAAAATCTTGGATTTGTAGGGAACTGCCTTTCAAAATCTTGGATTTGTAGGGACTTGCCTTCTTTAGCAATTTTCATATTAGAAATTGTGCATAAATTAATATTAGCACATACAAAAAAAATTAAGTTTATTTGTTTTGTATAATCATCAAAATCTCAAGATAAAATTGACCCTTGAGCCAACAATCTCACCATTTTTTATGATGACAAAATCAATAAATTTATCAAATATAAGATCATGTGCTCCCCCTAAATTTATGCATGTCAACACAAAAGACAAGTTCTAAACATAACAAATTTATCATGAAGCAAGATTAGAACTTATATAAAACTCCCCCTGAATAACTGCAATATAATATCTGTGGGGTTTAGAATCAGAATAAAAATATAGAAATGACATTAGAATTTAAACTGAGTTCTAATTCTAATAATCAGAGCATACATTAGAATTGAAACTAAGTTCTAAATTCTAACAATCAGAGCATATATATAAAAGCATATTTTGTTCCTATAGAAATTGACGTTAGAAAAAAAAATATCACAGATTAGCATACATTAGAATTGAAACTAAGTTCTAAATTCTAACAATCAGAGCATATATATAAAAGCATATTTTGTTCCTATAGAAATTGACGTTAGAAAAAAAAATATCACAGATTAGAACATGATAATCAAAGAGATTAAGTACTGAAAATATATTGTACTGTTATATTCTTCTTCAAGTACTTAAGCATCAAATGTACTGTGTTCTCCCCTTTTTTGTCATCATAAAAGAGGGTTAGTAAATCAGAGAAAAAATAGAAATAGAAACAAAAAATAAACAAAGCTAGAAAATCCTAAATAGAATACAAAAAAACAAACTACAAACACAAATAGAAATCAGAGCAAATAACAGAAAATTGTTCACAAAAAAAAAAAAAAAAGAAACACAGTTAGAACATATTAGAAAGAAGTCAGAGGGGTTTAGAAATAATTCTAATTCTTTTAAAACTCCTGAGATTCTGTGCAGGTGAAGTCTTAGCTGGACTCTCAGATAGTTTAGAAAAGGGATGCAGAGGAGGCTTTCTTCCATGAACTCTATGGCTTCCAGCAGGGTGCTTAACTTTCTTAGGCTTCTCTGCAGTAGGAATGTAGGTCGTAGCCTTAACCTTTAGAGTGCCTAGTCTTCTCTCATTGACATTTTTCATTCCTTCCATAGACTCAATGAGGGACTAAATATGTGAAACCACAGCCTTACCATGCTTGATGGCCTCATCAAGTTCCCTATTATGCTCTTCAATGAGATCTTTTTCCATTCTGTTCAACATAACCTCTCTACTCTTCTATGCTTATAGGAATTCTGAAGTCTTTTTAGCTTCAATTTTAGGCTCCTTTTCCTCTTCATCGCTAATTTCTAATTTCTTTATTTCTGCATCACTAGCATTCTTAACTTCCACTTCTTCTTCCTTTGCAGGATCCACATAATCCTTTTTCTCCTCAATTTCAGCCTCAACTTTCTCTTTTCCTAGTTCCTTTTCTGACTTAGCTTCTATTTCTTTTTCTTCTTCTTCTAATTTTTCTTTTCCTTTTTCCAATTTCTTTTTATTGTAAGCTCCTCCTTTTTCTAAATCTAAATTCTCCTTTTTTGTTCTGTCTTCCTCAGCCTTTTTCTTTTTCTTTTCCTTCTTCTTCTTCTTCATCCTTCAGTTTCAAAGAATTACTGTCCAACTTTGAAACATTATGACACTCTCTCTTTTCCAAGTCTACTTCTAAAAACTCAAAAAGAGGAGTTAAGACCCTTCCATATGGCAACTTCTTCAGACAATTCTGCATTTTATCGCAAATAGTATGACACAAATTGAAAGGTTTCTTTTAAATTATATGCCATATTATGCATAATTTAACCTAATTGACATAGGTGAGAGAATCGCTCTTTGGATAGATGTAGTGCACAACTAGTTTGTACAGGCACTTCATGCTATCATTAAGGTTAGAGCATTCAATCACACTCTGTTTCGCTACAGAACCCTTCCAGGTGATTTTCCTTATAAATTCTTCCTTTTTATATCTATCAACCTTAGAAATTTCCTTGATTTTTATTACCCTAGACCCATTATTTCGAATTTTATAGATTTCACTCAAGTTTGTATAGGATACCCTAGTTGTAACACCCCTTCCCGGTCCACCCAATAACCCGAATGAACCGAGTCGAGATGATACAAACTAGTTGACTTAAATGTTCTGACATGCTGATCCGAGTCGAGATGATACAAACTGGTTGACTTAAATGTTCTGACATGCTGATATCATACTGACTATTGACTATTATAGTATACAAAAGCTGTTTACATTAATAGAATACTGAAAATTGATATACATGATACAAGTTTTTAAAGTGAAATGGGCCCAACTGTGTGCCCTGTACAAGCCATGAATAGAATAAATAAAAGTTACACATCAAAATAGGGAGCTACCCTGAAGACCGAGTCTTCTACAGATGAACTGCTGCAGTTGTACGCTGACGCTTAAACTCTAGACCAGTCTCAAAAACCTGCGAGTTAAACAGGTAACTCGCTGAGCTATTAAAGCTCAGTGGATATCTCAATATAGAAAGAAACAATTAAGCACGCATATATGTAGAAAGAACCATGTAAACACATATAATCACACATATCATGAGGTTTTCATTTTACCTTGATGATCTTTCTTACTGTTCCTTATACTGTATGATTCATGCAATATTAAGTTAAGATATCTGTATGGCTCCATAAGGTTATAGCGAAACCGAAGTGATAAGATAAACTGTATGAAACTGGATGAATACTGTATGCTTGGCTGCTATATGTATGCTTTGGCTGCTATGCCGCCTGTATAATCAATATCCACTCAACGGCCCTGTAGGCCCGAGTTCCAAACTGTATTGGGGGTGCAGATCTGCTATTTATGTCGCGACATAGCCTTATCCTACATGGTTTCTACCCACCTCAATGGAGCTTCAATATTAGCATATCATAGCAAATGTAACACAATAGCCAACATAAAGCTGGTTTTAGCAAACTTCATAGTTCATTCCTAAATTGATTTGAGTTCACTCATATAAATGCTTACATGTGTTTTAAATTCCATTTTTGTTTTACAATGATTGGATGCATGCATGATGAGCAAAGGAAGTTAATTGCATAGGAAATGAAGACAAAAAGAATGTCAAAGCATCAGTCGCGAGCACGACATGCCAAGTCGCGAGCGCGAGTTACACTGAAGAGGTAAGTCGCGAGAGCATCTTCAGACCTCGCGAGCACGAGATGTACCATTTGAGAGTCAGAGAGGTTTTTGGCTTAAGTCGCGACCGCGCAACACAAGTCGCGAGCGCGAGATGAAGTCGCGAGTGCGTCTTCAGACCTCGCGAGCGCGAGATGTACCATTTGAGAGTCAGAGAGGTTTCTGGCTCAAGTCGCGACCGCGCATGTGGAATTCGCGAGCGCGAGCGCGACTTGCTTTCCAGACCGCACAAGCGCGCGACGTGTTTCCAGATTGTGCAGTCTGTGTTCTTTTGGCCATAACTCTCAATATACAACTCCAAATTGAATGATTCAAAAGGCCACGTAAAGATAACACATAGAGGAACAAATAACTCTTCTATGCCAATTCCTAGTTCCATCATTAAATGGGGTGAAAATCAAGATAAAGTTGCTGGTAAAATTTCCAGCAAACTCTGGTTCAGCATAAACTCATTCCATCCCCTATTTTCTCACCATTACCAGTCCTCCCACTCAACGTGAAGCAATATCATATGATCTCATGAGCAACAACTCCACAAAAATTTCACTGCCAAAGAACATTGGGAAATAAGCGAAAAGATATCTCTCTTTTCTTGCCACACAAGCTGGGGCTCTGTTTTTAGTATTCTACTCTCTAAGCTATACCTTTGAATTTTCTTCTCCTACACACAAGAATTCTTCATGATTCAGTCTCCAAATTAGCTAAATCAAAAGATCTTGAATAACTTTAACTTCAAAGAATTTACTTAGTTGGAGTTGACTTAATGCTTAATTCAAAGTGAAAAGGCAAAGAAAATGGGGAGGAAAAAGTACAGAAAAGAGAGAATGAGAAAGCTCGTGAAAATGGGAAAGTGAAAAATATGAAAGGAACACGATAGACTCTAGAAAAAGTTGATTTTGTGTGCTAAAAAGTTCTACATGGTACCTCACTTAGTAAAGAAGGTTGTAGCTTCATTGTGACCCAAGCTATGTATATAGATGAATGCCAATAAGTCCTAAACTTTTCATGCAACTAAGTCACTTATTCAATTTCGCATAATCTACCTCCAACCAGGTTGGTTCAACCCAACTCAACTTCAAGAGAGATGTTACACTGGTTTCTCCATCAACTTTCACAGAGATGCCAATAAGTCCTAAACTTTTCATGCAACTAAGTCCACTTATCATCCATTCTACCCCAACCAGGTTTGGTTCAACCCAACTCAACTCAAGAGGATGTTACACTGGTTTCTCCATCAACTTTCACAGAAAACACTTCCAGACTAGTGGCTTTAAGAGAGCCATAAAATTCCTTCACCACACTCTCATAACAAGGTTTATTTAGAGACAAGAACTCCATCCACCTTTGAAACTCAAGTAACTCCCTAAAGTTGAACTCTGGTTTCCCAAAGAACTTCCAATCAATAATATAGGAGCACATAAGAGGATTAGGGGATAGAATGGTTTTACCTTTGCCATGAGAAGCTGAAATCTTTGCTTTCCCTTTTAATTTCTCTATTTTGCTTTTGGATTTTCCCTTACCTGAACTTGATTCCACTACTGATTTCTTCAGTCTCGATTCTTGCTTTTCATATTTCTGAGTTAACTTCTTGAGAAGTTGTAGTTCTTTCTCAGTCAAAGAATCAAAGTAGGAAGAAATGGAACTAGATTTGGCCATGATTAGGGTTTTGGAACTAATAGAAGTTTAGGGTTTCGTTGAGAGAAAGAGTTAAAGAAGAAAGTGATTAATTTAGAGTAGTTAAGATAGACAAGGAAACTAAAAGAATAAAAATGGTTTTAAGGGAAAACTAAACCGACTTAAAAACTTAACAAAAATTTAAATAAAACAAACAACACATAATAAAGAAAAATGCTGCCAAAAATAATTGAAATAAAACAAAATAGAATAAAAAACAAAATAATATGAAATAAATAAAATAACAAAATAAAATAAATAAAAAAATGACTTTTTTGGAAAAATAGAATCTGATGTAGATGGTGACATTAGAAACCCACATTAGAACCTTATATAACTCTTCTAAACATAAAAACGTTGTTCAAAATCACACAGAGTAGAATATTAGAACATAACACAGAACATGTCTTTCAATGTCAAATACAGAAAACATTTTAGAACACACACAGAGTTCTAAGGTTAAGAGTTTAGAACTAACATACCAAGTTCTCTTCTAATTAAGCAGAATTTGCTTTCACTTAAAGGCTTAGTAAAAATATCTGCCAATTGCTTTTTTTATTGGAATGAACTCGATCACTATATCACCTTTTTGAATATGATCACGTATGAAGTGATGTCTGAGTTCTATGTGCTTGGTTCTAGAGTGCTGAATTTATATCACCTTTTTGAATATGATCACGTATGAAGTGATGTCTGAGTTCTATGTGCTTGGTTCTAGAGTGCTGAATTGGATTCTTAGATAAGTTGATGGCGGTTATGTTGTCACATTTAATTGGAACTATTTCTAATTTCAGACCATAGTATACCAATTGTTGTTTGATCCATTGAACTTGTGCAACGTAGCTTCTAGTAGTAATATATTCTGCTTCTGCAGTAGAGAAAGCAATAGAAGTCTGTTTCTTACTAAACCATTATACAAGCGCGCTACCAAGAAACTGGCAAGTTCCAGACGTGCTCTTTCTGTCTATTCTGCTTCCTACAAAATCAGAATCACTATACCCAACAAGATCAAATGTATCATCTTTAGAATACAACAGACCCAAATTAGAAGTTCTACAAAGATATCTTAGAATTCTTTTTACAGCATTTAAATGAGATTCTTTGGGACATGATTGAAATCTAGCACATAAACAAACACTAATAAATGAGATATCTTTGGAACAGAATTGAAATCTGAAGCACATTAAACAAACACTAAAGTGAATGATCAGTGTCTACTTGCAGTTATGATATAGAAGGAACCAATCAATACTTCTAAAACATTTAACGAGTCCAAAATCACCTTTCCACTTGTGTTAAGTCACATTTGTTCCACTCAATATGAAGTGAAAATACTCTTACCTTTATATTTCTAAATTTGGAGGAAAATGGAGCTCAATTTCTGTATACTAACATAACCTTGGCAATTCCTCATGTCCTATTTTTGGAATTTCATGATAAATATAACAAGTTTTCTCTTATTTTTTTAAAAGCAAAAAAATTTAGATTAGTAGTGTAATTTCCTGCTTTACCCGAATTTGAATTTATTGAAAATTCTATTGTCACATAAATCACCAAATCTACGTTTAAGAAGATAGATTGTTAGTGAGGGTGGTTTGTAGATCCAACTGGAAGAAGTATTAAATTTCTCGAATTAAAACATAGAAGACCCTTATGCCAGATAACGACTCATGTGTCCAGTTCATAACTCACTAGCCTGGCATAACAAACGAAGAAAAAAATCCCCTAGCCCCAATTACAAAGGTAAAGCAATGGAGTTAAGTACCTCATTTGATGTCTTTTTATATTTTAATTTTGCTTCTTTATGATTAGTTTCCTATTGTAGTTTAGAAAATTTACCATAAATAAGATATAATTGTCAGTTCTGATAATGAACATTTTAGATTCTTGCATAACTAGAATACTCAAAAGTGCTCTTTTCCTTATTCCCTAACTTACAATACATCTGTATCCGTATCTTTTTTTAATCTCTAATTAAACACTATTCAATGGAGAAAATTAGAGATAACCGACTTTATCCTGAAACCACCAAAAAATTTACTTAATTTTTCAATACCAAGCTCTGGGTGCTTGTTTTAAAACCATAAAAGTAAATTTAAGGTAAGTTTGTAAAGCATCGGTTTGGTTTAACTCATCAAACTTCTTCAACAAAACCAAGATGGTTGTCTCTACAATACAACTTCGTTCATTATAGAAAAACTACTTTTAGCCCGGCCAAAGCCACCTTTTCAACATCTATTTATCACAACGCAAATGCAAAAGTTTTTCTAAAACAAAAGCACAATGCCGAAGCATCATTTAAATAGGCCATCCACAATAATCTAGCGGAACAACGTCTTGCGGATGAGTAGTAAAGGTCCTCATCAAGAATTGATAGTCATGTTCTGAATTTTCTATATGGTTATGTAAGAAACCATTGAGAAAGAATGTGGGAACCATTAAATCCTTATCTTATTTTAGATAAGGAGGTTATTTTCAAACAACATTAAAAAAGAAATAATTGTTACAAGATCAAAAATGCATTAATTATCCTAAACACCAAAACAATATATTTGGTTCCAATTATCAGAGAAAGGGTTAATGTGTAGTTTATTAAAAGGAATACAAAAAAGAAACAAGTATTAAACAATGAATTTAAAAATCAAAAAAATACAAAACAAATAGAGAAATATAGAGTAATTACTACTAAGAGAAAGAACACAAAAGAAATAAAACAAAAAAAAAAAACACATACAATAAAGACACAGAATATAAAAAATTAAGGAGTAATAAAACAATATAATAAACAAACATAAATAATACATTAAAAGATCTTAAAAAATTTGAGAACAAAAACGCAACATTAAAATACAAAAAAAAAAAAATATCGTGCTAATAAAAAGATTAAGAAGAACTTAAAATAAAGATAGAAAAAAAAAAATAACATAAAATCAAACTTTCATGAAAGGGATAAATAATAAACAATCATTAAGGAGAATAAAAAAAGGATCCAAACTATTAAAGGAGTATGATAAAATACTAAAGGTCTAAAATAAGGAAAAAAACAAAAATGACCCATTATAAAAAAAAATTATAAATAAGATGATTCATGATTAAAATTAATTATAAAAACAAACTAAAAATAGAAACAAGAAAAAAACATCACAATGTGATAATTTTATTAAAACTTTAAGACTTTGTATATTTCCACGAACCAAAGTATCTTTAATTAAGACATATTTAGAAAAAAATATAAAAGTGCATGAGCTTGCAGTCGCTCAAAAAATCTTACATAAAATGAATCAAATTAAAACACAAAAAAAACATAAACGTATTAAAAATCAAACAAGAAACATAAGAGATAGTCTAAGTTAAAAAAGGAAACAACAAGAAGATCTAACTAAGAAAATATAAAAAAAAAAAAAAAAACGGAAAACCGAAATGTCTCAACAGAACCTATTTTAATCACTAATAAAAAAGGAATTATTATATTATCAAAGCTGTATCTAGACTTCAAAATAAGAAAAAAGAGTAATCAAACAGATTCACTCTTAATCTTTCCACATATTATTAATTAACAAAAATCTGAACTACACTTCATAACAAGTTATAATGTAATAACTTTCTTACAACTAAAGCATAACAATCTTCTAACTTGAAAGACTTGAAAAAACCTGTCACACCAATGAGGGCCAACAAAATTGTTAAATACCTTTATTGAATTCATTCAGTTCATTGTCTCTAAATAAGCTCTATCTGAATAATTTGCCTAAAAAACCCAAATCCTTTTTCTTTACTAAGAAATACTATTGTATAAGAACTTTCTTATTTTGTCACGTTTGGAACGAATAAAAACTTAAGGAGAAATAAGGTCCTGCTCAACAACACATGGGCCTATATATTAATTAAATATTAATAGTTTAAATTAATTTATGTCTTCTGTAGGCTAATAAAAATAGCGTAGTCCTTACTTCTGTAGTTAAGTACCCCGGTTAACAATTTTGCGGGTCTTCTTCCACCTCACCTCCTTAAGGCATCCTACTCTCTGAAAACGAGTCAAAAAAGCAGATTTAGGTTAATTCTTTCCTCTACAACTGCGATATTGGGAGTCCTGGAGGGATTAAGTGAGTACAAAGTGTTTTATGCCTAGAGCAAGCGTTGTCCATGTACCACATTTCTGTTTTTAGCTCACTCCTTAGGCACACTTGAAAAGATCACGCAGATTTAGGTACCCAACTCGAATTGGGTCCTGGAGGGTTAGTGGTAACAAGTGTATTCATCTTAGTATGATTTTTCTTTCTGTTGAGACTATCAGATTTTTCAAATTGCTTTTGATGTTCTAAAGTCACAATATTAGAAATACCATTTTTCTTATTAGAAATATGATTTTTTCTTAAAATGTTATCACGGCTGGAACTTGTCTTTTCTTTAGAAAATGATTTTGAAATTGACTTTAGAATTCTAATCTCATATTTCAAAGATTCATTTTTAGAATTTAGATTTTACATTTTTCTTCAAAGTGTTTCAGATTTTCAAAAAATTTATCATTACAATCTTTAAGATCTTTGATCGCTATAATAAGATATTTGCATGTAACCCTTGATAAAAAGCATCTTTCAAATGATTACATTCAGTTTTTAATTTTCTGAAATATTTCTTTAGAACTTTATACTTTTTAACAAGCTTTTTAAATTATGTGCAAAGGTTATGAAAAGTATCTAGAAGATCACTGCAGATTCAAGTTCAGAGATACTTACTTTTCTTTCATCACGCTTTTGGCCTATTGCATCTGCTTCACCACTTTTGGCTTTCTATGTTAAAGTCAGAGTGCTGATTTCCTTAGAGTCAGAATCGATAATGGCTATTAGACAGATATTTCCAGTCTCATCCTGGTCATTTTGACTTTCAAAATTAGAATCGTATGAGTCACTCCAAGCAGCTATGAATGCCTACTTCAGCTTTTCTTTCTTTGACTTCTTTTTCAGCTTAGGATAGTTAGGCTTGATATGGCTGTTGATATGGCTGGGCTTGTTGCACTCATAAAAAACCACTTCAGAAGGTTCTTTTTTAGGCAAGTTGCTATTTTTAGGTGAAAAGTTCTTTTTGATAAAATTTCCATGGCCTTTCACTCTTTTTATAGAAGTTTTTGAATCTCTTAGCAATAAGTGCTAAATTATCACTATCAAGATCAAAAGAACTTTCTTCACTAGAAACTACTTTTAAAGCCAAATCCTTTCTTTTTCTTATCTTCTACAGTCAAAGAAGATTTCATCTCTTCTAAAATAAGAGCTCCCATCAAATAATCATAGGTTATTGGAGTCTCTTTAAATAGTTTGTTACAGTTCTTATAGGAATCTATTTTTAGGTAAGAATTCTAGGATTTTTCTTACAAGCTCATCTTTTGAAATTTCCCTTCCGAGTTTCTCAAAGATTAACTTAATATTTTGTTGAATCTAGAATTTAGTTCAGCTATAAAATCTCTTGTTTCTTTCATACTAAACATTTCATAGTCTCTCCAAGGATATTGATTCATGGATTTCCGGATTTTCTTAACAAGCTCATCTTTTGAAATTTCCCTTCCAAGAGTTCTCAAAGGATTAACTATATTTGTGAATCTAGAATTTAGTTCAGCTATAATCTCTTGTTCTTTCATACTAAACATTTCATAGTCTCTCCAAAGGATATTGATTCTGGATTCATTCACTCGGTCAGTACCCTCATAGGTAACTCTGAGTTTTTCCAAGACTTACATTACAGACTTACATCTAGATACTTTGTTGTATTCTGTTGGATCTAATGCACAATGAAGAATATTGATAGCTTTTGCATTTATAGAAATGTCTTTCCAATCAGCATCGATGTACTCTTATTCTGTCTTTCTGACTCTTACGTTTTCTATAGTTTTCATTGAAATGCGAGGACCAGTAATAATGTTCCTCCATCAGTTTATATCAATTGATTTTATAAAATTTTCCATTCTGGTTTTCCAGTAAGAGTAATTAGAACCATTGAACAAATGTAGTCTAGAAACAGACTGACCTTCTAAAGATTTAAGAGGAAGTGGGGCTACCATAGGATCTTTTCTCTTAATCTATAAAGCTTAGGTACGTCAAGAGCCAAGAGCTCTGATACCAGATTGTGTGTCTCGTATATATATGGCACAACCCAAGAGGGTGGAGGGCTAAATTGGATTTTCTAAAAATTTAGCTTTCAAAAATAAAATAAAAATTTTGTTGCAGCGGAAACAGAAAGCGCTTGTGAGAGTTAGTTATCAAGTTTAGAACTACCTCTCATAGCTTGTTGCAAATATAGAAAGTCTCTGTGAAGAACAGCTATTGCATACTTGTGAATACTCAAATTTTGAGGCTCAAAAAGCCAGTTTTCCCGACCGCGGCGGTGGCGGCCGCCCTTAAAAGCGGCGGCACCCGCCGGCGACAGCGGCTGCAGTCGCCTGTGAATACCCAATTTTTGAGGCTCTTTATGACGCTTCGAAGTAGAGCCAATAGTTCCCACGGCAAGAGCAGCACGGTGAGCGTCTATATAGGTCGAGTTTCTATGTGTATATGTCTCTGAGCGCAGAGGAGAGTAAGTGCCAATATCGCTGACACTGGTACTGCAGGTTGAAATTGTCAACGGAAAATTATGAAGGGATCAGCGAGTAAACTGTGTCCCGGAATATTTTTTGGGAGGTCCGGAACTCCCGAAAAAAAGCCCGCCGGAATGAGAAAAAAAGCAGCGAGCAGAGGGCGTCGATGTGCCACACCCTCCAGGGTGGGCACGGTTCGGAAGGTGGTGGCCCGCCTTCAAGGCGGTCCAGCCCGCCCTGGAGGGCGGGCATGCCGCCCGTCAAGGGGCAGCACGCCGCCTCCCTAGGCGGGCACGAGGCGGGGCAATGCCCGCCCCCAAGGGTAGGCACGCCCGCCCTCAGGGTCTCCTTTTTCCTAAAATAAAATTGGCCCCGGAACTCCGTTTTTTACAGGACTCCAGTCTGTGTTGACGGACGCTGCCTCTCCTTACGCTCCTTGCGATTCTTTTACCTGCTTTTTTGCATTTTTTATTTAGCTTTATTATTTTCTTGGCTTTTGCCCTTAAGTGGTCATTGAAATCAATTAATTAATTATTAACTTTAAGGAGGAGCTTAAAACTGGAAGTTAAGAAGGCGGTCGACGATTAAATCAGGTACATGAACTAGACTCTGCTAATTTTAATTTTAAGCACTTCACCGCATTCTTCTCCTTCTAACTCCTAATAATTCTACATTGCATAAAAGCATTCAACGTCAATCATAGGCAAATAAACTGCCTCGAATTGAATAAATTTAGGCCCGAGCGCCTGACCGGTTAATCAATTAATCGTGGTGAATAAGCTTAAATCCGACAATATTGCTTAAAAAACCTAGTTAATTAATAACTACGGTGTATTTGCCTAATTTCGAACAGTTCGGTTTTAAAAGTCCAAATTAATCAAATAATTGTGGCTAAAGACCTTAATAAAATCACGTTTTTTTTGGCAACAAATTGCCTACAGTTTAAATCAATACACATTGTTGGCAACAAATTGCCCTATGGTAATTAATTCAATCGCTTTTGGGGCAAATCAAATTGCCCTATAATAAGATTACATTTTTTAGCGACAAATTGCCTAAAACCACTTTTTTTGGGGCAAAGCCTTAAATTCAATCATTTTTTGCGATAATCGCTACTAAATCACAATCAATTTGGCAAACAAGTTGCCTAAACAAATCAATCCATTTTGGCGACATATCGCCCAATCACAATTTTTTGGCAAGTCAAAATTGCCTAAATCACTCTTTTGGCTAAAACCTTAAAATCAAAGTCATTTTGGGCGACAATCGACTAAAATCAATCATTTTGGCAATCATATTGCCTAAATCACTGCTTTTTGGCTAAAAGCCTTAAAATCAATCATTTTAGGCGACAATCGCCTAAAATCAATTTCATTTTGGGCAATCAAATTGCCTTAAATCAATCTTTTTGGCTAGAAGCCTTAAATCAGTCAATTTTTTGGGCCAATATAAATTGCCCAATCAACATTTTTGGCACAAACGCCAAAATTCAAATTCAATCATTCTTTGGCATAAAATGCACTAAAACAAATGCAGCAAAGCATAACACGACAATATGCGCCTCATGCATTAAGCATACCCATTCAAAGCCTTCAAAGAAAAGGCCTATCGAACTAAGTCGACTTTGATCTTCCATTCCAAAACGGAAGTAACGTAGGCACGTTTGAGATTTAACCCCGAGCGGCAGTCAAAATCACATTAATCACCCTGCAAAAACATTCATTCATAGGTTAGTTCGTCAACAATGACATAGTCTCGGGTCCATCTCGGGTTTGGTAATCATGCTTTATACATTGGGTTAATTAATCTAGGTAATTAGGTTAATTAAAAATTGGAGTATTGGAGTCAACTTAGGGTTTTTTCCTAATTTACCCTAAAATAATTAAACAAGGTGGCGACTTACACATCACGTGCATTTCTTCCTTAGTCACATGCACTCATATGCCATGATATTTGGGGGAGGGGTTCACAATACTGCTTCACAAAGCTTAAGCAATATCAGAATGACTCTGTGAAGAATAGTTATTGCATTTAGAACTTCTTCACAAAGTTTATTTCTACTTAGAAAAATTCTGTGAAAAATAGTTATTGCATTTTAGAACTAGTTCACAAAACTTTAAGCAAGATTAGAAAACTGATTGTAATTCATATTGTGAATTACATTGAATGTCGAAGAATAGATTACAACTTAGAGTAATCACAATACAGAAATCCGAAGTTCTAATGTTCCACTAAGATAAAGCTTATTCACATTTAGAAATCGAAATTCTTTAACAACTTTACATTTCTAAAAAGATTAACAATTGTGTAAATAGAATAGAATCAAGCAGAACTTCAGAAAATAAAAGAAGATAAACATAGAGATTTATAGTGGTTCGGCACTAACTCACCTACATCCACTAAGAAGATAAACATAGAGATTTATAGTGGTTCGGCACTAACTCACCTACATCCACTCCCCAAGACTCATCTTGAGATCCTCCACTATGTCATCTCTTTCTAAGGGTAAGAGATAAACCAACAACACAAGAAAATAGATCAACACCTAGATCTACCCTTTGTCCCACTAGATTTTCCAAAGGTTTTAGACAACCTCAACCCTTTCTGTTTTTGCAGAGAACAGAAACTCACATCATGACATTAGAATCTCACATAAGGAGAAGGTCGCTTGATAACTTATTCCACCATAGCTTTTCACCTAAGCTGTTACACAAAAGTTTTTCAAATCCTAAGCTGTTACACAAAAGTTTTTCAAATAAAAAGTCTGTCTACAACAGATTACAAAATCTATATAGACAGAGAGAAATACAAATATAAGCACAGAAAAAACTGAAAACAAGTTTAGAAAATGGATTTAAAGATCATAACTATTTTTCAAAAGATGTTGTTATAAAATTTTCTTTTCTCTTAAAAATATTTCTTGAAACAAAAAGACGAAAAGAAATAAGGGGGTTACGAGAGAGCTTTGAGAAATTAAAACGTTTATGCAATGAACTCTTACTCTTAAAAAAAATAAAATTATCCACGTCTTCTCAAGAGGAAGACATCTGAAGAGGAAGACATCTTTTATAGAGGGATGAAGATCCCGTTTAGAAAGCATAAAATCTTTAGTTAAAAAAAAAATATTCTTGACATTCCAAAAAATAAGAGATACGAAAGATCTTTATATTTGTTGCCAAAAATATTTGAGCCAAAGATCTTTTCATTTAGGAAAGTAGAATAAAAAAGATTTGACTTTCCTTTATAAAATGATTTCCGAAAATACAAAGATATGCAAATCTCTTTTAAATATTTTGTTACCAAAAATAATTAATCCAAAATTTTTTTCATTTAGGTAAGTAAATTTAAAAAGATTAAGTTTTGACTTTTATTAGTCGATATAACATATATCTAACTTGAGATATAGATACACTTAGATCGTGCGTTATTATTAATCATTAATATGTGTTAAGCCTTGAGAACTCAAGAGATGAGATTGAGATTTTCAATACAGTTAAATAATTTATGTACATATTTGTAGGATAAGTAACAACATGTACAACCACAAAAATTACCTAGATTTTGAAGCTCTGATTATATAGTTTAAATTTCACTAGTTAGAGTATAGTGTTATTTAGAGTAAATCGCTATTATATTGGATTGAGGAATGAGAAAACTAACTATATTTTAGAGAGCTTACTAGAAAGAATATTCTCTGCTATCCTACCAAAATATCTAAAGATACTAACTACTAAAACACATCTTCAATAATTTTCAATGGCTTCAAAATCTTGAGATGTGTAAGAACTTGGCTTCTTTAGAAATTTTCAATATTAGAAATTGAGAGCTTTCTGTTAAGTAAATCTTAGGGATAATGTTAATCTACCTAACTTGATAATTCAAAGCTTACAAGCATTGCATATATATAAGAACAAAGAGTATATTAAGAGCTGTTTGATATTTGTAATATTGAATGAATAGTACTAAATTCCCATACGAGTATCACATATATCAATCACTTAGTGTGGGATTATCTTATTCAACTGACTGAATTTGCATGTTTGATGCTCACTCCTAACTATGATTTCTAATAGATATATTTATGAGATTATTAGTAATATATGATTCTTTTATATTGCATAGGACGGTTGAGATCCTATTACACTTCTATTGCTACAATATAACACAGGTATTAAATCTATAAATTTTTATATGAGAGTAATTGTATGGAAGACAATAGTCCCTGTTGGAAATAATCGATATCTTTCCTTCCTACTCTTAAGTAGTTCTTGATTTGCATATTCAGTACGCACACTTAGCGAAAAAACCTCCGCACATAGCTCATTGGTGATATATAGTCTCAGATAGGTTGAGTTCTCGTTAAGTGATGAGACCAATTAACACGTTCTCTGTCAGGAAAGTTATATTGAGCGATCCACTTCTATTGTTTATGGGCAACATATCTATTGTGTTAGCTCGTATATAACCATTTTAAATCACTGCTCATATCTATTACTCTACTCTTAATGGTAAGTCAAATTTTAAAATTATACTATTTCCATGTTGACATGTCAAGTACTACTTCATAATAATAAAGCTGGTTGGCTAAAAGATCATAAATTAATATTAGCACATACAAAAAAAAAAAAATATTAAGTTTGTTTGTTTTGTATAATCATCAAAATCTCAAGATAAAATTGACCATTGACCCAACAACAAAGTTATTGTAAGTAATAATGATTTGCTTATTGATGAATTGACATCATTTCTTCATTCACAATTTAAATTAAAGGATTTGGGTGTTGTTAAATATTTTCTTGGTTGAGAAATAGCAAGGTCAAAACTTGGAATTGCTGTTTGTCGAAGGAAATATGTTTTAGAATTAATTGAGGAGTTTGGGCTACTTGGTGCTAAACCTAGCAACACTCATATGGAAGTCAATTATAAACTAGTGCATGTAGATACTGGTTTGCTAAAAGATCCTGGAAAATATAGACAGCTGATAGGGACACTCATGTACTTAACCATAACAAGACCAGATATTATGCTGTTAATACACTTGCTCGGTTTATGGACAAACCTGCAGAAATACACTTGCAAGCAACTATGAAAATTCTGAGATACTTGAAACAGAGTCCTGGACAGGGATTGTTTATATGAGTTGATTCAAAAATAAATTTGACTGCTTATTCTGATAGTGATTGGGCTAGGTGTAATGAGACAAGAAGATCAGTCACAGGTTTTTATATGTTTGTTAGCAATTCTTTAAGTAGCTGGAAATCAGAGAAACAAAACACGGTTTCTAAATGCTATGCGGAATCTGAATATAGGGCGATGGATGTTGTTTGATGTGAAATTGTGTGGTTATTAAGCCTATTGCAAGATTTCAGAATTACACATGAGGGGGCCTATTTTACTATTCTGCGATAATATTTCTGGTATGGATATTTCTAGAAATCTCATCTTTCATGAAAAAAACTAAGCATATAGAAATTGATTGCCATTTTGTGCGAGAAAAGGTCTTTAATGGAACTGTGAAGATAGAATATGTTAGATCAGAACAACAAATTGCAAATTTATTCACTAAACCTCTAGATCCAGTACAATTCAGATCTTTATTGAGCGTTGAGCATAAAGGACTTGTATGCTCCGCTTAAGGGGGAGTGCGAAAAGTAAATGTATTTACTATTATTTTATTTACTACAAGTTTTGTATTCAGTAAATGTAAAAGGTAATTACAACTAAGTAATTACTTATGCTATTTTGTACATAAACAGTACTGACAAACATGAATAATAGATTTGGAAAATTTTTTAACTTTTTCGCTTGGTTTCATATCTACACTATGTTCATTGTGTTTGCAAGTGTTCATGTGATATTTCATGTGATTATTGCACTTAGCTTTTACCTTTCCTTCTTCATTCACAAACTTAGTGAAATGGTCCCAAATTTCTGATCTTGGTATAAAAGCCTTTCTCTTAACTTCGAAAATTCCAGCAGTTTGGGTTGAAGTGCGAGGAGGTATTGACTGAGTGTTTGAAGTTGATTTTGGTTCTACACTACCACAATCGGACTTTCCTTGTGATTTTGCCATTTATTCTGATTCTTCCATCTAAAATAAAGACGTGTAACAAAAATAATTCAGGAATTTCAAAAAAAAAAAAAAAAAAAAAAAAAAAGTCTATACTCAACATGGTGGTACACGTGATATACGTTGACTTGAGGAAAGTACCTGAGTCCTCCAAATTCGCCATGACTGGGTCTGGTAGGATGACGCTGAGACCAGCCTGTGCATACGATCAAGTTCAAAGCGAATGTTATGCATGAAAATTCGCCAAGCAGCTCGTTTCGGGTCTGAAGGCCTAGACTCAAGCGAGAGGTCCAGGAGTATTCGAATGAGTGCTCACCTTTGAGTTCTGATTTTGCGAATTCTACACTAGCCCGCACAGCCACTCGGTTGGGGACTATACTCTACGCGACATTTCCGAAACTGATTCTGCAATTCAGTATATCCTCTGTGTCTTTCCAATCATAAACCATAAAGAGCGTGTAACCAGAAAATAATTCAATGGCACGCAGTCCGTCGAACACCGCCAAACGCAAAAGCACCGCAATATAATAGTAAAAAAAAAAAAACTCAGTTCCTTAAAACATAATTCAAAGTCATTATGCCTTTTCCAAAAAAAAAACTGATTAGAAGGAACTGTCATGACTCCGTACGTCTTGAGTGGCAGAAATCTAGCGCATCACACTCTAATATCAAAGTTAATAGAAGAAGAATGGATACGATAGAGACATATTTGTCTAAGAGTAAGGAGAAATAGATTAAAATTTATAAATCGGATATTAGTTGAAAACTATCAAAGTACTGATAAGAATATCAGGGAAAGTCCACATTCATAAGGGTGGTAATGTCCGCAGAATCAAAATCTCGAGGATGATCACCGCGCAATTGCATCTGATGAGAGATAGGAAGAAGATAAGTAGGGAAATTGGCATACCGTGAGTAGACTCGTAAACAGTAAAATGATGCGATTCGACGTCACAGAGATATAGAAAACCCAACAGAATATCTATAGACCTGCTCTACAGTATCCTCAGTCCGGTGATCCAGTCCACTCCTATAGTACCCGGAAATATGCTATGCCTCATGTACGTGCCTCTTGAACCAAAAATGAGGCATCAGCAGCTCCTCAGATTCCGGTGTTGCTGTGAACAAAAATGAACTTAAACAGTCCACTCCTCTTCTGACGACGCAACGTGAGATAGAGGAACTACCTTATTACGGGCGCTCGGATATTGCACCATGGAGTCAGAATCATGATCTGTCAATAAAGAATAAGCTGAAAAGATCAGCTGATTGGTGTGCGCGAGTTCAAAAAAAGGAGAAAGAAAGGAAAAAGCCTAACTATATATGTCCAAGAAGATTCTATTTATAATACTTACATCGGACAGCTCCCGGTCGTTAAGAGCGGACAGACTCCTGCAAATCAGTACGTGAAAAATATCTAGGATCTCTCGTCTGACCACACTTTATTTGTTAATGGATGAGCACTAAAACGTATGGAGATGCGGCTACAGTGGGTCCTAGATTAACAGGCGGATTTACCATCCATAGACTCATGTAGCAGAGAGAGTTCACAGCTTTCAAGCTGTCTTCCCAACTCTTCAGAATAGCATATTCGATATCTCGTATTAAGACCCTTATTACCTTGCATTACAAGTAGATAAGAAATGTGTAACAATCAAATCAACGGTAACTGTAATCAGTAATAGCAATGAAATGACATGAAGCTGAATGTATGTGAGAGATTAGAATTGCACAACTCTTAGAGTGATCGTGGTAATTGAACAGCCAGTTTGACTCACCGTGCCTATAAAACGCAAAACGCCATGTTGCTGCGTCTATGAATATATTAACTTGGTCAGCATGAGAGCCACTCGCAAGCATACGTTGGAATAGACGATGAAGTCCATAGATGAGCGTGAGTCTCTGCTACGCTCGAAATACGCCTGACTTGGCTGGAGGTCACCTTAATGGATCCACTCTACAGATCTGCCCAGCATCCCTAGAGCACAGAGAGAGGAGGTACCTCATCGCTATATTCGTGAGTCCCAAGGTGGGCTTCAGGAGTTACGTGACGATAAGGCTATTACTGAGGATGAAATGAATGTCAGAAACGATGAGATGAAGTATGGACCAGAATGAAGTTTTGCCTAATAACACGTCTCTCTGCTCTGAGTTTTGGTTGCAGTGATGTCAGCAGGTACTACTCAGGTTGAAATTATCAAGCGCAATCCTATCTAAAGAGACTGACAAAAACTCGTCACACTCTAAGTAAGTAACCATGTTCTTGGTTCCTGAATTTAAAATCTCTTGGCCTAATGGAATCCGAGACTAGACCACCTCATAAAAGAGACGACTATTTCCCGTGCGCTGCTCGGATACCTAGTCTGTGTGGTCACGACTCTCTTAGCGAAAGAAACAAATCCGAGCAGTAATTCAATTAAAATGGCAGAAGACAGGACTAGCTGAGCTCCGAGAGTAGTCCGTACATGGTACCGATAAAATAAAATAGACATAAATCATGTAAATAATAATCATTACATAGCAGTATAGAGTATACCAAGAAAGGTAATGGTAAACTAGAGATAACTAGACGGAGAATAAACGACGGAGAACTCGGATGAATGCTGCACAGGTAATTACGTCTAGAACACGGGCGAGTAGGTTAATGAAGGAGACTCATTAAACTATTATAAAAGCTACATTAAAAAAACAAGTAAATCTCTTCAATAGAATACACTCGATATAATGGTCGAATGCGTTGAAATCATTAACAGTGCGTTCCAATTGTTAATTTCTAATACAGAATTCTATTTATAAAGCAACATGCAAACCCGCTCACGTCAATGCATATACGCATAGCCGTAGTCGGGTTAATACAGGGGCTATTAGTAGAACAAATGCGAGCGTAATCTCTAAAGCAAAAGCAAAATCCCAAGTACAGACAACCGAAACCAGCGACATGCGTAACTGTCGCAGACTCGCATCAAGGGCAGATGTATATCAGCAAATCACCAGAAATCGATAATCCACACGGAAGGCAATCATATAAAAAAGAACTCCACCCTGTACAGAAAGTTGAGCATGAGTTGGTGCTGATTTCGTGACAACCACGTAAGCGAGGAGATCAGCCTATTGCCGCGAGTGAACTGCAACCTCGTAAGAAAAGAATTGATTGCAAGATTTACTAAATACAGAATGATTAGGCACTGAGAGAGGAAGTGTAATCGAGTATGATTTTCTATGGCAGAAGAAGAAATAGAAAATACAGAACACTAGAACGACACCATCCAGGGTGAACCGAGGGAGCTCGCGATCGTTAAAGTCGGCGAAGCACAGTGAAACCAAGGCTTTACTCTCGTTCTGGAGAGAGTGCACGAAAAGACACAAGAATCTCAGCAACGTATATTTTGCCGTGTCGAGGAGCGTCAAACATAGACTAGACAAGTTGAGAGCAGAGCACTAACTTGATAAGCATAACAGTTGCATTAGCAGCGACTTAAATTTTTTTTTTTTTTACATAACGCAACACCGACAACTGCGACCTCAACGCCCCTCCTAACGATTTCCAGTGTGACAATGTCTGACGCGCAATCATTCTAAGTTTGTAAGTGTTATAACCTCTTCCTAAGAACAGAATAGCGAGCCTTCTATAAACCATCCTTGTCGCAAGTATTCCAAACCTTCTTAGTCGATAACTATCTAACGCCAAGGTTTGAGCGTGCTTTATCCGACTATTTTCGACCCTCAATTGTTATCGCCGTCATACTGTACAACTAAGACTTAAGGCTCCTCGCAGTTGCGGTTGGTTAGAGATATCAAAGTCTGCAGTCACTGCTAACTGTTCCATTCCCCAAATGTAATCTTAGTTCTGTCCACGCGCTAAGGACGCTAACCTCGTTCCACGAGCTAGGTAATCTAAGTAGTTAATTATCACTTCATAAATTGATGTGGTTAATGCTCTTAATATTACAACTCTGTGGGTCTGTTCCTATATTCATATGGCAACAACCCAATGCTTAGGGCCGAGTAGTACTCAATTTGGACGTTGATTCTAAGAGAATCTTCAATTGCATGAGCATTCATGAAAGAACACAAAATGACATCAAAGAAATCCTCACTGAGGCGAGTGTGCAGAGAAATAGAAGGAAGCATGGCCCGGAACTTAAACAAGCCGACTTCTATAGTCGCCATGAGTTCAGTTAGCTCACAGTTTCAGAACTTTCCTCTATCAAAGCTTAATTTAGCAGTGACATCCATAAATACCGACTCTGATGAATAACTAAGTTAGATTAGCAATTTTAGCCCACTGCTACTTCATCACAAGTTTCTTAAGCACACGTATATACGAAACGACTCCGAAGTGCCACTACAAAGCTATTCACAGTCGATTTAGAAAGCAAAACTGCAATCACATCAAAAGTTGCTAAATATGAGTGACTAGGTAGAGATTAGAGAAACAGAGCTGTGACTAGTAGACTACACAGATTGTGAATTGGACATTCTTTAGCAAACTGGTTCTCATCAAAGCTGTTAAGTCAAATGATTCAAAGAAAACTGATAATAATTCACATGAGTTGTGAGATGGAGTATGTAGCTCGAACAGTATAATGAGACAACGGTGTAGAGAGAACTTTCAGAACTGTGGTAATCAGAGTTAGATTCATACACACCAATCACATGAGAATACCCAGAAAGTTCCTAACTGAATTCCACATGACGATATACAGCTTATTCGATGAATTAGACAAGACAGTATAAACTCATTAACAACAATCTTACAATGTCATACTTGAGAGATCATGATTATACCAGATCAAATATAATAGACGACGTATCAATCAAATGATGCAGAACATGTCATGTAAGGAGATGAAACATCTAAGAAGAGTCAACACCCACAAACCATTTGTTAGTAAGTACAACATCACAGGTATCTTTCAGTGTATGGACAACCCGCGGCTTCACCATCCACTCCCTCAGACGCATCTTGAGAAATGCTCCACTAATGTTTCTATCCATTCTTTCAATCCGATATACGAGAACAACCAAAAATACAAGGAAAATCAGATCAACACCATAGATCTGAAAACCTTTTATTCGACCTCACTTAGATTTTAACTCAAAGGTTCTAGTACGGGGCCAGCTCGTAACGCGGAGAGGCCCTTCAGATTAGTATCGCAGAAGATCAAGACAACTCAAATAAGCATTAGAATCTCACCACAAGGAGAAGGTCGCTTGATAAACCGTCATCACAACCAAATGGAGCTTTTCACCTAGCTATATACAACAAAAGGTTTTCAAATAAAAGCACTAGTTCTACAAAGATTGTTACTGCGACCGAATCTATATAGAACCAGAGAGATAAATGCATAATAATATAGCTTACCGGAAGGAGACAGTGTAGATAACTTGATATTTGAGAAAACAGATTTAAAGAATTGAACCTGTTCTTATTTCCTCTGAGAAATGGAACTCGTTTTGGATATAATTAAATTTTTCTTTCTCGTTTAACAAATCTTTTCTTTGAAGCAAAGAGGGGACGAAAAGAAAATTTAGGGCAGGATTCAAGAGAGAGCTTAAGAGAGAATGTTAAACTTTGGAACCAATAGACTCAATACTCTTGTGTGCAAAACCGTTCATTAAATTCTTAAGAGAAGAGAAAAGTAGTTTTTATATTGATAGAGGATGATATTCCTACCTTCTTGAAAGTTAACGCTTAGAGATCTTTAATGAGCTAATACACGTTTCTGATGTAGTTTAAACCTAACGAGGCAATGCATGAGGTTGCAATGAATAGGGGTTGTTTGACCACATTTAATATTCACGTTTAATATTCACACATGCAAGGTTTGGAGATGAAAAGTTCAGTTTAGAAAACAGTGTAATATTTATATCAGAAATAGCCAGCTGTATCAGAAACAGATAGTTGTATTAAATTAGTTTAGAAAACAGTGTAGCATTTATATCAGAAACAGCCAGCTGTATCAGAAACAGATAGCTGTATTAAATTAGAAACTGCTTTTTAGATCAGAAAATGCATTTTGCAGAATTTCATTTAATAGCTACCAAAAAAATATTTACTCCAAAAATATTTTAGATGGAAAAACGTGAAGAGTAAAGATTTTGGCTATAAATTTATTCAAAAACATTTCAAAACAATTTTGTTATTCAAACATTTAAAACAGATTTTGGGAGAGAGATAAAAATGCAAGATTTGATGACTTACTAATCATCATTTAACTTGCCTCTGAGTGCGCCTATAAACAATAATTCCATAAAGACTCATTATGAAGAGTACAGAACGACAAAGTCAGAAAATGTAGCAATCTTCTATTAATCTTCATGAGCATCTTCAAAATAAAAAATCTTGGGAGCTAGAAACTTGCCATTTTTCAATAATTTTCGCCCAATAAAATTTCCTGGCAACATAAAATACAATATTTAGACACATACAAGAATATCATAAACTTTCATTTGTTTTGTATAATCATCCAAAATCTTCAAGATAAAATTGAGACCTAGAGTCCAACATATACACGTATGTTGGTAGGTGTTATTTGCCCTCATGCAAATTTTCAGGCACAAATCAAGTTCGCAGAAAATTCTAGGAGATATTACCAATAAGCAAGCAACAATAAAATACAAGGTCCTAACACAGACTCGTTTAATTGGGTATAATTAAATCCTAAGTTCAAAGGGAGCCTAGGATTTTGATTTGGCACCCCACATCGAACAGTTCGCGCACGCCAACTGCTTACAAACAAGAACAGCTTGTGGCGTCATGCCAGCTGTCTCACCCTTATATAGAACACGGAACTGTGCCGCGCCACGCAGACATCCTACCCTTGCTGTGACCGACTGTTGACATGCGCGCGAGCAAAGCTACAAATATCAATCCCATCTTATGCGTCTCATCAGTTATTCAAGAAGTGCAAAAACTGACAGTAAAATCGAAGAACAATCTTCTAACTTGTACCGCTTCAGTCGTGAATAGCCGCAGTGCATTCCGGCTCGTCTCGTATCTCACAGCTCGTGGAACCAGTCCCCCGGTCAACGGAAGCAACGGAAGGAGCTGCAACGGCTGCGTCCCTGGAGTCAGCGGGTTCCGGCTCACCGGCACCGGCTCGCCGTCAAAGGTCGGAATATCCGGTAGCGCCCCGAGGGTCTCCATCTCCAGAGTGTAAGCGAAAGTGGGGATTTCTGATATCTGAGACATCGCTTTCAGTTGAAAAGTCCAGAGAGTTTTCAATTGCTTAGGGTTTGTGAATAAGTGAGAATGAATCGGTTAAGAAAGCAGTTACTTATAGTAAGCGGTTGGGCCCAAGCCCACTTCTCCAAGCCCAAAAAAAGCAACGGGCCCATTATCTTCTTTCAAGCCCAATAGGCCCATGCGGCCCATTTAAAAGCCCACGATGGTCTGTTTCAGCAATTTGACGTCGATGTGCGGCTCGTACACTTCAGCAATTTTGTCTACTCAGCGCACAGGGGGCAGAAACACCAAATTGCCCAGATTACCCTCAGGTCAGTTTTCTTTCAACCACTATATCATAAAGGGGTATACTTAAAAATGCAGATAACAAATTTTTGTTAAATCTTTTAAGCCAAAATTTTTGCTAAAATTTTTGCAAAATAATTAAAATATGCCTACAAAAGTGGATATTTTTTGTCCTAGGCCGGAATTCCGGACTGGGGGCAAAAGTATAACCTTTTGCCTTAATGCGAATCTTTTTTGTAATTAATGCATGGGAACATGTGATGTTAAAGTATAACCTTTTGCCTTAATGCGAATCTTTTTTGTAATTAATGCATGGGAACATGTGATGTTCCAATATTTTTCTAACAAAAGGCAAGGTCTGTTTGTACACGGATATTGCTCTTTTTCTTGTAAATAATTTTTCAGGCCAACCGGTGATGGTGCATTGCGAAGCTGATTGAGTCAACCCTTCCACCGAGCAGTGATGATGTATTGCGAAGCTATTTGGGTTTTCTTTTCTCGATTAGTGATGATGAATTACGAAGCTAGTCAGAACAATTTCAAAACAGTGATGATGTATTGCGAAGCTGTTTGAAATCCCTTCCCCAGTCAATGATGTTGAAATTGCGAAGTTGACCCGGATAAAACCAACATCTTTCGGGCCGATCAAACCGAGCCTCGAGGATGCCTCCTTCAATCCGACTGGAGCCGACAAAGCCGACCAAACCGAGCTGAGTGGGAGTGGGGTGGCCAGATAACCAAATCAAAACCCTTCAAGGCCGATCAAACGCGAGCTTTGCAAGACTTTTTCCATCAAAATCCAACATCTTTCGGGCCGATCCGATCAAACCGAGCCTCGAGGATGCCTCCTTCAATCCGACTGGAGCCGACAAAGCCGACCAAACCGAGCTGAGTGGGTGGCTAGATAACCAAATCAAACCCTTCAAGCCGATCAAACCGAGCTTAGAGGATGATTGCCGGATAGAAGGCGCGTCAATGAACCACTTTAACATTAATTGGTTATACAATTAATAATAAAGTGGGGGGCAAACTATTGACGCGTGGTTTTATGCCCCCACCTAACCCAATGATGATACGAGGATAAAGGATAAGGTATCACGGTCAATCAGAAGTGTTTGAACCAAAATTTGAACAATCGAACGGCCCAAAAGGAGTCCTGAACCCGCGTTAGGTTCGTCAACACAGCTATCAACGGCCTGCACTGTTTGTATGGATACGCGGCAACTGTACGAAAAGTAAGCTGCATCACGCAGCTTACGGTTGCGTTACGCGGGTATAACCTGCGTGACACGACTATGTTCTGTTGCCCTACCCATATAAATACGACATTTTATGCTAAAAACGGGGCTTTTTCACGGTTCTTTCATTTTTCTCTAAGAATTCTAAGGCTTTAAGCTAGGTTTTCAATTAAACGGCTAGAGTTTCTTCCCCAAGAACTCAAGTGAGTAAACTTGAGGAAGATCAAGCCATTAAAGATTTAGTTTGGAAATCAAAAAGTACAAAATATAAGAAGAGAAAAAAAGAGAAGAAAGAAAGAAAAAGAAAACACTTTGTTCAACGAGAAAAGTACTTTTGTTTTTGGACAACCTGATAACTACATTTCTGGGATCGTGAAAAAAGGGTCCTTAAGCTAATCCAGTGCATGCCAGATCCTCGAATCGAGGGCTAGTGGTAGACATTTGTTTAAAACCTTTCTTTTTCATTTCTAGTCCTTTTATTCTATAAAAATCCTACTTGTCATATATTTAGTTGTATCTGTTATTGGTTAGACGTAATTTTTGCCCATTGTTGGACTTTTTCTGAGTTGAGTTTAATCATTTTTGATAAAAGAATACGTAAAAAGAGTAGTTTGAACGGTAGTTGCGGACACAGAGCAGCCGCAATCGACGGCAGCTAATTACCTGCGTGACGCGAACTGTTCAATCTGGTCCAAAAAGCCCTTAACCTGGACTGGTACCACCGCGTGACGCAGTCTGTTTCGTATACTTAGTTTTATAATTTTGTTTTTTTAATTTGTATCTAGAAGTATCTAGAATTTTGCTTTGAATAAATAATTAATATACCTGAGGATTTTAATAAAGTCACGAACAGTTCCGTCACGTAGCTAGGAGTTCCGTCACACGACTGTTCTTCATAGAACAGTTCGTCACGCGACTGTTCTTCATAGAACAGATGCGTGACGCGATTGCCTTGAAATTAGAGAACATTTCGTTTATATTATTTCAACTTTATATCATTATGTAGATTTTTAATCTTAATCCAGAAAATGCACAATAATGGGCAAATTGTGTTTAAATCAAACCAAATCAATTAGTTTATTGTGATTATGAGATTTTAAGATTTATTTTTTGTTGTTTATTATTGATTATATTATTAAACTCATTATTAAACCCGGTTTGTGGCCCGCCTTTAAACCAATAAGGCAAAGAGCGGGTAGAGCGGGTCTTTTAATTATTTTTGCCATGTATTATGGATGAATGGTGGATGTGATGATTAATTTATGATGAATGCAATGAATGAACCTAGTTGGGACGATTAATTAATTTTCCGTGTAGAAACTCGGTTCGATTTATTCGGGTTGGGTTTAGTTAAATAATTGACTTTTCTAAAATAAAATCAATTAGAAATCGTAGGTTAAAAGAGGCCGGTTTTCTGAGCGTCGACTTCCAACGGGCCAACGTACCCAATTCCCTTACCCAGAACCTCATTGGTTTGTCTGACCAGTTTTTCTAAATAATATGGCCTTGGCCTTTGAATAAAAAATGGGTTTAAATGGAGTGATTTAATAAAATCCCATATTGGAGAAGCAGTCCCATTGCCGAAATCATGGTGGCGACTCAAATGTTTTAGATAAAGACCGATTACTCGACATCGGATATCCAAGAAAAAATTTTTTTATCACCTTTTCCAAAACAACAACACCCAAAAAAAGATGTTTTTTCGGATCCCTTTTTCCGGGGTTTTGGGATTTCGACGAAAACAAGCCAACATAATTGAATTTTTTAGGCTTCCCTTAGTTTTCTAGAAAATAACTTACTAGAAAAATAAGTTTTACTGGAAATTTTATAAAAAAAAATACATTATTTTCTAATATTTGGCTAATTAAATAGAAAATCACTTAAAAATAGAATTTTTCAGGCATTTGGTACAATATTAAGAAAAAAATTAATTTTTCAACATATAAATAATAGCATTCCTAATTATTATATTTTACATTATTGAAATGAAATATAAATCTAATTAAGTACATGAAAAAGAAATCAAATAAAAGATTAATCATTGCAATAAAAAAATTATTGTAATAATTTCATTTTAAGTCCAAAATAAAAGTTATATATTGGCCTCAAGTGCTAATATATGTGTCTGTATATACGTGGATCCTGTTTTATATGACAAAGCCCAAGAGGTGGTGAATTGAGCTCTCTAAAAATTTAACTTTTAAAACTCAAGTTAGAATTCTAAAGCAGCAGAAGTATAAAAAAACTCAAGTTAGAATTCTAAAGCAGCAGAAGTATAAAATTTTTATGAGAGTTAGTTATTGTAATTAAAACTTCCTCATAAGGCTATAAAAGGTTAGAACATTAACTATAACTCAGATTTAGATTTCTTCAAAATGTATTAGGATATGTTAAAACTGGAGAAATCATAAACAAAAATCTAAAATTCTATTAATCCACAAAGATGGAGGTTTTACACTTTCAGAATTAGAATAATATAAACATCTCTGCATTTCAGAAAATATAAAACAGATATGAAAATATAGCAAGTGCAATCAAACAAGATCTCAGAAATTAAAAGAAGATTAACATAAGATTTATAGTGGTTCGGCATAAAACACCTACATCCACTCCCTAATACTCAGTTTGAAATTCTCCACTATATTGTCTCTTTTAAAGGGTAATAGACAAACCAATTTTATAAAAGAAATAAATCAAATACCTAGACCTAATTACCTTTAACCCACTAGATTTATAAAAGTTTTAGTTGGCCTCTACCCTTCTGTTTTACAGAGAACAGAAAACTCAAATTCAAGACTTTAGAATCTCACTAATGGAGAAGGTTATTTGATACTCCTTACAACACAGCTTTATCACAAAAGCTAAACACAAATGTTTTCAGCTGGCAACATTTCTCCAAAAGTTTCACTAACTTGGGATGAATATGCTTTATTAATGACACCCCAAAATCCTGAAATCCATAAGTTCCATTCCTACTTGGATTACTAGCATATAACAACCTAGCAACATTGATATTGTGATTATTGATTAGTTTAAAAAGCATTTTATCAGCACTAGAAATTTTACCAATAATTTAACATATATTAAACAAGGAAAATAAATCATAGCAATAAGCTTATAAGAAATGGGATATAAATTGATACATAAATTTAGTAGGTTTGATTAACGAACTACAAAGAAAAGTCAAAGACAAGAATTATAAGGCTAAACAATACAAATGAGAATAGAAATATTTCTTCCGTTCCAATTTAATAGCAATAAATAAACATTTTACTTTGTTTCGCTTTTAAGTGTTCATTAGGATTTTAAGAGTATATTAATAATTTTTTTTAATTTTATCTATATCTATTAGGTGTAATTTATTTTAGGATTTTAAGAGTATATTAATAATTTTTTTTAATTTTATCTATATCTATTAGGTGTAATTTATTTTTATTGTTTACATTTATTTTTCTCTTTTTTATCATTACTTTAATTGTAGCTAAACTAAAGTTTTGACTAAACATATAAATAAAAGTTTTTCATTATCTCAAGGCATGAAAAAATGAAATGGATGTACTACTGTAATAGCGGTACTTTAATATGAGATAAAATTGGCATTAATTGGTTTTATAATAAAATTAAATGAGAAATTTTTAATTTTAAGAGGGGCAAAATTTAATAGCAGTACTAAATAAATGTCCTTAAAAAAAAAACAAAATACATGAATATATAGTCATCCACATTTTATTAACTCCAATGAATATTTGTCATTATCATATGAATATTTGTGAAGAGTTACATATTTGTGGGAATCAATAAAAATTAGTAGTTCCCTTTAACAACTCTTTAATAAATTATAAAAATTATAGTGAATAAAGCACTTGATTTTCAACTCTTCATATTATATAAAGAGAATAAAAAGATGAATCAAATTACATATGATGAGCTACTATTTTTTTAAAAAAAAAAAATCTAGAGTTTGATCTCAAATGCTGCATTGATTACTTTTTCCTAACTATATATTTATAACTTTTAACTACCTTACGACACAAATTAAGAATGTTGTAAAAATTTTCTTGAGAGATAATAATAATATTTAATAGGTAAAACGTTTTAAAAACTAGTGAAATTAAATGCAGCTAAAACCAACTAATCACATATTCTTTAATCCAGTCAAATTGAATTAGAAATACAATATTATCAGTGTTGCCTGTAAAGATCAATTTATAGATGATTCTAAATTAATAAATAGAATAAAAATAATGCATATATGAATGGATAGAGGGAACCTTATTAGTGATATATTAAAACGAAGGTCCCATTGTAGAGCTGCAAAAATAATATATATAGACAAACATATTTATATCGGCATATAGGAATATATGGATGGAGATTCATTATTTTTGAATTGAGGATTTTTGAAGAAATTTGAAGAGAATGTAAATTTTGGGATCTAAATAATTAGATTCCAACTTATACAAAATGTGTTCTCCATTTTTTATATTGAAGCTACTATTAACAATAACCATGTCAAATTAGTTTTAACAGTAAAAACAAAGCTTTTTGTTGAATAATATTAAAGTTTTTGAATTCTTAGATTAGATATTCAATTCTAATACCATAATTAAACAAGTAAAATTAAATATTTATATTTTTAAATTACAATTGCAGGTTTGGAAAGATTATCAAATTTGAAGAAATTAAAGGCTTTAGACCTTAGCTACAATAGTTTTAACAGAAGCATATTATCATGGGTAAAGCCTATGACATCGATTAAGATTTTGAAGCTGAGTTCAAATTACATGGGAGGTTCCTTCCCTTTTCAAGGTATGCTTTCATTTTTAATTTCCATTATTTTTGTTTACAATAATTTTTTTCTCTTTTACTGAAACTTTAATTTATTTCCCCATTGCATGGTTTAGAGCTAACTAAATTGCAAAACTTGGAAGTATTGGATCTAAGTCGTAATGATTTCAATGGCACCTACCAATGCAAGGTAAATATGTACTAATCCTTCTGCTTATTAGCATATTATCATATGTTTTGACTTTTGAAAGTAACAATCAACCAGTCATTGAGTTTGCACAAGAGATTTGATTTTAGTTATATTATTCAAGTGTTAAGTTCCGGACTTTATTAAAAAAAATTTAAAGAGTTCACACAATTTTTGAATCATCTTGTAATTTGACTATTATCACAACTAATATTTTTGAAAATTTTCTATCATATATTTTAAATGCAATAAATATTAGCAAAAATCATATAAATTCAATTGAAAGTATTTTCTATCTATATTTTAAATGCAATAAATATATAGCAAAAAATCTATCATATATTTTAAATGCAATAAATATTAGCAAAAATCATATAAATTCAATTGAAAGTTGTAAAAATTATAATATATATAATTGTGGGCCAAAATATGTTAGCTAGAAGTTAGCTAAAAGATTCAAATTGTGAATTTTGTTCCTCAACTCAAAAATGAAGAGAAAAAGAAAGAGTTCGATAAAGAGAGATCAAAAGCGAGAGGTGGGATCAAAGTGCAAGAACACCCAATCCATTTTTCATTGTCCATAGTTGATTAAAACAAGCTTCCTCTAACTCCGTTCAGGTTTTACTTGTTTAAACTTTTATAAAGAAGTGAGATTTCAAATTGTTAGAAGAGAAAAGAATTTTAAAATTATCATTTTTATTTATCTAACCATCCCACTATATTTAAACTATAACAAAAATTAAAACTTTAAAATGCTAAAAAAAAAATTGATTAATCTGCAAAAACACTGTGAACTTCGCGACTTATTTGAAGATCACTTTAAGATGAACTTTGTTCGTCCGACACTCTAACTTATAAATTTAGATATATTGTCACCCTAAATTTAAATTTGATCTAGAATTTAATTATAATATAATAATATAAAAGTAGGACCCACCAAACTAGTTTGAGTTATCTTAACCCAAGCTCCTAAAATTAATGAATAAAATGCAGCATATGATTATCGGAAAATCAAAGCTTTAATTTCTTTTCTAGATTCAAATCTCTCTCGCTTTACACAATCGCTCTTCCTCCATGGCACTTTCTTTAAAAAGCAACCACAACAAAACTAAACCCCTTTCGTCTTTTCTATGTTGATCTTGTCCGTGAGGAGCTCAATGCCTTCCACTGAGATATAAAAATAGTGTTTGGGTCAAGGTTTCAAAGCTCAACCATTCAACAATAGATTGAATCACAACCTATGATTGATGGACATCTTTCTATCACAACCTATGATTAAAGATTTTATTTCGATTTTGGATTTATGAAATGAGTTTCAGCTGATTTCTTTGAATGTGGTTTTCTCAATTTAAATAAATATTTTGATTTTTATGAGAAGATTACTTAAATTACAGTTTTTCTATATTGAATGAAAGAGTGCAAAAGTTAAAGAAAAGAAGTGGGAAAATAGAAGGTGGTGACGGTAATATCATAAGATTTTTTTTTTTTTCAAATTTAGATCCACCCATTTATTGTATATTTTTATCATTATAATAACAGTTATTAATCATAGTAGTTAATTTTACCATTATAATATATCTCTTTATTTTTAGAAATTTTTTAAATTTAAATAATTAATTGATGTGGTGTATTCGTAATTTGAACTTATTTTCATGTTAATTGGTGAAGTGAGTTTCTAGATTAAGAGATAATCTATCTATTTATACTATATATAAAAGTGGAAATGGGAGGGTGAAGGGGAGGGGGGAAAATGATGGGATCGCCTATCTATTTATACTATATATAAAATTGAGAACGAGGGGGAGAGAGAGGATAATAGGATTGCCTATAATAACCTTAGTTAGAGTTTAGAAATTCTAAAATATCCTTAGTAATTGGTTAATTGATAATAGTTTCAGTTTTTAATAATTGATAAATTAGAGTTTTTTTAATACTTTTTTAATTAATTGATTAAAATAAATATATTATTATATTATTTTAATAATTGAAAAATTAGAGTTTTTTAAAATACTTTTTTTAATTAATTGATTAAAATAAATATATTATATGATTATTTTAATATATTATTCCCTTAATTGAATTTTCAATTAATTGATTCTTTACGATATTAATTGTTTTAAAAAAACCGATTATTATTTTAATTTTAAAAATAAACTTCAATCGCAAAAAAATAAAAAATAAAAAATAAAAACATCTATAAATAAAATATGTTTCACACGTTATATATTATATATATATATATATACTATATACTACTAGTATATGATAATATATTAGTATTAACTACTCACTTTTAAAAATTTTAAATTTTTTTTTTATTTATATCTATTTATCTATATATCTATTTATCTATATCTAAGTTTTTCAATTTTTTTATTTATAAAAGCAACACTTTAATTTTTCTTTTCTTTTTTCATGCATATTGGTTGTCAAAATATCATATAATATTATATCATTTTCAATTCCTTCAAAACAGTTAGACGATTTTCTTCTGTAAACAAAAAAACTGCACGTACTATAGGATTTTAAGATATCTATATATCTCAATATCTCAATATAGATTAATCGAAATAAAATACTCTAAAAAAATCAAAAATGAATATAATGGTCCTCAAAGCTTTCAATTCATCGAAATTTACGGATCCCAATACTATTAATCTAAACGGGTATGAAATCGAAAATCAAAACGATCATTTTTTTTACTGATTGAAATTTGTTTATATGGAGGTTCAAGTATATTTGAGTTTTTTATTATTATTTATTTTAGAGTTTTGTTTCTTTTATTTGATTTTCATGAACTCAAATCAACATCCAATAACATATGATCATATTTTTTTAGTTTTTTTTTTTTTTAAATCGATGTTAATTAAAGTCTAACCTTATCATTTTCAAAAAAATATAAAGTCTAATCTTATAATTAATAATAATTTTTCATTTTATCGTCTACAATTATTTTTTCCTTTATCTTTTATAAGGCAGAGGAAGGTTATTAAAACCCTAACTGGTCCTTATCCATTAAGCCCAATAACCATCATCTTGGTCCACCTTAATTATAATATGAATATTACTTAAATAGAGATAAATTTTAATTTAAGGTTGTTACATAGAAAATCATATCTTAACATTATATAAATATCTAGAGAAAATAAGAGAAAAATTATAATCATACTTAATATTATATAAGAATAAAGTAATGAGTATAAACAACAAGTAATATCGAATAAATAATAATATGCAACGCATGTCATAAAAAAATATTAGTTTAAATAAATGAACGAACCAAAGATAAATAAACAATTTTTGATAAATGTGAATACCTCAAGACTTCACTCTTTAGTACCATGTTGTTTATTTGCCTTAGATTGCTTCATTTTGCTTAGATGCTTAACATAATTGGAATACATATATATTTGATCCTCCCGATAAAAATTATTTAATTTCTTTCTTAATTTTAATTATACTAATTAATTTTAACATCGACTTTGATATTTAAAATTCAAGCATTACCTTTTTTTTTTTTCTCTTATAGCAATAGATAAGTTTGTTTTAGGATTTTAATCTTATATATAATTGTAATTTTTATGCTTCGTTAGTTTCCAAAAAATAACTTATTAGAAAATAATTTACTGTAATTTTTTTTTTAAAAAAATACTTTAATTTCTAATATTGGCTATTACGTAGAAAATCACTTAAAAATAGTAATTTTTCAGTAATTTTTCAGCATTTGGTACCAATATTAAGAAAAAAATTAATTTTTCACTAATTTTTCAGCATTTGGTACAATATTAAGAAAAAAATTAATTTTTCACCATATAAATAATGCATTCCTATTTATTATATTTTACATAAATTGAAATATAAATCTAATTAAGTACATGAAAATGAAAAAAAGAATCAAATAAAAGATTATTCATTGCAAAAAAAAAACTATTGTAATAATTTCATTTTAAGTCCAAAATAAAAGTTATATATTGGCCTCAAGTGCTAATATATGTGTGTCTATATATATATGTATTAGGATAAGTTGGAACTGAAGAAATCATAAATAGAAATCCAGAATTCTATTAATCCACAAAGATGAATCTTTTACACTTTCAGAATTAGAATAACATAAACAACTTTGCATTTCAGAAAACATAAAACATATGTGAAAATAGAGCGAGTGCAATTAAGCAAGATCTAAGAAATTAAAAGAAGATTAACACAAGATTTATAGTTATTCAGCACTAATCTGCCTACATCCACTCTCCAAGACTCATCTTGAGATTCTCTACTATATTATCTCTTTTAAAAGGTAAGAGACAAACCAACTTTATAAAGGAAGCTAGTCGAAAATCGCGCTTCGCGCTAGGTATTTAAATATTATTTTATTAATTCTTATAGTTGATTATATTATTATTTTTCATAAACTATTATGCATTGTCAAATTGTTAGGTAGAACAATTAAGAATCCTACTTGAAATAATTAATAATGGTCCAAAATGATTTGTAATAAAATGACTATAACGTTGTTTGCAACAGCATAATATTGTAATCAAGTTTCATTATCAAAATAACCCCATAATAGAGGAAGTACCATATATTGAAATTTGCCAAAGATGATTAAAGAAACTTGGTAAATTTCATTATTAAAGATACTTAGATACTTGGAATTAATTTTAAAGATAAACATATGGGATAAATGAAAAAAGAAAGTACAACAAACGGGAGCCTCAATTACAATCCTATAAATAAAAAAAATTTATATAATAAAATTGAATCATAGAGTTTTATAACGACTGTAAACAACATATAAGGCATGTTTTATATAGAAGCTACTATTAACAATAATCATGCCAGATTAGCTTTAAAAATAAAAAACAAAGCATTTTGTTGAATAATATTAAAGTTTTTGAATTGTTAGATTAGATATTCAATTCCAATACCACAATTACATATTTAAATTTTTAAATTATTATTCATTGATTTTGTTGGCTAATAACTCAAAAATTAATTTAAAACAATAATTAAATAAAAGCTTTTGTTAAATAATATTGGAGTTCCCACATTGTGAACTTAGAAATTCAAATCTAATTACACCGCAATTAAGCAAGTGAAACTAAAAATAGACTTTTTAAAATTATTCTTTGAGTTTGATGCCTAATAACTTAACAACTATGAACTATGCAGTTGTGGAAAGATTATCAAGTTTGGAAAAACTACAAGTTTTAGATCTCACTTATACTAAGTCGGGCAGAAGCATATTATCATGGATAGCTACTCTTGCATCAATAAAGATTTTGATTATGAAAGAAATGTACAATCTTTTTAAAATGTAACAACAATAGTAATAATTTTTCTCTTTTTCTAAAATTTTAATTTATTTTCTCATTGCATAGTAATAATTTTTCTCTTTTTCTAAAATTTTAATTTATTTTCTCATTGCATGTTTCAGAGCTGGCTAGCTTGCAAAACTTGAAAAAATTGGATCTGAGTTTAAATAACTTCAATCTAAAACAAGGTAAATATTAGATTCCATATATGATTGCAGATTGTTATTAGCTTATTATCATATTATTTGGCTTTTGAAAGCAATATTCAATTAACAATTGAGTTTTCAATCACTTTGCATGCAAGAGACGGAATCAAATAAGGAGGAAAAAAAATAAATATTTATATCAGTTTTTGAGAGATAATAATGTGTATTAGGAAAAATGATCTACGTTAGTATCAGAAGATTAGAATTCCATTTAAGTACTTAATACCTTAGATATTTTAATTATTTTTTACTTTCTTTTTTCAGATTTTATAGCTCTTAAAAGTTTGGAGATTTTAGATTTGAGTTGGAAGGACTTAAGTGGTACTCTTCCACCATAAATTTCTCTCAAAGCATTATCTTTACGAGGCAACAAGTTTAATGGCTCCTTGTCAAGTAAGTATATTAAAATTTATAATGGCTCCTTGTCAAGTAAGTATATTAAAATTTATAAATTTCTTAGTTTATGGCTAATCTTTTAATATTTTTCATTTTCCCATCTAAATGTTAGCATAAAGTAATGGTCCTATTCCCATCATTACGTTTTTGGTTTCTCATTGAAACGTAGAATAAGTATTCTCATAATCAATGCCAGGTCTTTGCGAAATATCTTGTAACAACCCAGACTGACCAAGGTCTTTGCGAAATATCTTGTAACAACCCAGACTGACCAAGATATTGTTTGTTTTGGGCCTCGGCTCGCATGGTTTTGTTCCTGGGTGCCGAGACAAAATAGGCCCGTAGGCCTCTTAACAGTCTAAGGTCTGTCCATACTTATGTACATTACTTGCACCTTACACTTAACCGATGTGGGATTCGCCTAGGGTGTTACATTCACCCCCCCTAAGGGACTCAGCGTTCGCGCTAAGGTTTGCCCCACCACTGGCCAGAGGAACAAGGCTCGGGCTCTGAGCCCAAGCTGTAACAGCCCAGACTGACCAAGATATTGTCCGCTTTAGGCCTCAGGCCTGCACGATTTTGTTCCTGGGCGTCGACACAAGGTAGGCCCGTACCCTCCTTACACCTTGGCCAGACCACCCAAAAGGCCTCTTGACAGTCTAAGGTCTGTCCATACTTTTTTCTTCATTACTTGCACCTTGCACTTAACCGATGTGGGATTCACCTAGGGTGTTACATATCTTATGCAACAAGTCTTGCTTTGTACCTCACAATTTCATTATTCTCATTTCATTTTCGCACTGATACCCAGTTGTATCCTACTAGCTTAACATTTATTGGTGTTTAGACTACTGGTCCAAAAAACTTTACACTTTTCAAGTGACTTTAATTTTGTGTCAATTGCGCTTTCCATTTAGGCCAATCATCTCCTTGTCTACATTCTTTGATAGATATAGGTTCAAGATCCTCGTCATCTTTTAACAGGCAAAATTGTAAGTGTACAAAATCGCAACAAGTAATAAAGAATGAGTAGACTATCGTTCCCATGAGGATTATACACCAAGTACCAAAATTATGTTAACCTAGTATTATTTAAACGACAATAAAGAGAATAATTGTAAAAATAAAAGAAATAAAATAAAGTGATGAAAAAGAACTCAAGCAAGAATATTTGATGAAAAGAAATCAAGGATTAAAAACTACAGGGAATTTTGACTTCACTTAATTCTATCCAATTTAATTTATTAGTTTGTTAATCAATTTCAATTGTTCAAATAGGGGAAACAACCCTCAAATTGCTAACAAGCTCTCCCGATGTATTGGTAGCTATTTTAACCCGATTTAATTACCTATTTTCTAATAGCATAATCAAACATGAATTAAATCATTAAGTTTTATGGTTCGTTTATAAATTCACAATCTAAGGTCATTAACTTATGAAAACTCTTAGAAGTCAAACCATATAGCTTCCGTATCAAGTCATTATTCTCGTGTAATTTATTACCTTTTTTCATAGCAAAAACCCTTCTCCCAATAGTGATTAATAAAATAAACCAATCCACGTGAGAAACTCTGCCTGGAAGCATTAAGTTTAATAATAAATTATACTTTGAACAAAGAAAAGCAAATCTAATATTATAAATTGGAATAGAAATCTGGAAGCATTAAGTTTAATAATAAATTATACTTTGAACAAAGAAAAGCAAATCTAATATTATAAATTGGAATAGAAATTAAGCTACATCAAATAAAACTCAATTAAATTTGAAAATAATTCCATTGTCAATATGAATAATAAAAAGTAGAAACAAGAATAAGAGTTTAGAGATAAAAACTAGTCAATGAATAGCATAGACGATTTCCTTGATTCTTTAAACAAACTTGAATGCTCGAAGTGTTAAAAGAAAGAAAACTAAGAAAAGAGTAGATCAAAGATCTCAAATCCAAGATTCGATATCGGATTGTTGTAGTGATCTCTCTTTATATAGACTTCCTAAGGTGTCTTTTAATCCGACTAGGAAACTAACTGGCCTACTTAGGAAGAAATATTATTTGAATAGGAAATTGGTTTTATGTTATATTTTTTCCTAATTAGGAGTCTTATTTGACCAAATAGGACTGGAACTGAAACAAGATAAGTCTGCTATTATTTCCATATAGCTCCATGCACAAGCCACGACTAGACTTCAAATTGGCACAGGCTAAATAATTCAATTTGGCCCACTTTAAATTTTCAGCTTCCTTGGTAACACCATGGCCAAGTCGTGTACTTTACTGACTTGGCCATGTTGAGCATTTAACTCCATTTTTCAGCTTCAATGTTCTTTGATGCAAATTTTGGCTATTTTCCTACTAAAAACCTTCAAATCAAGCTTATCAAGAATCAAAGAAACTTAACTAAAAATATAAATAATTCTAAACAAAAATTAATCAAAGTAATTAAAAAATGCTAAAAATCCTTATTAAAATTAAACTAAAATACAATAAAAATAAGACCTATCATCTTTTACAATATCAAGCGCTACATTATGTGCAAAAATTTCATCGACTTTTATTTTAAATGGGTATAACCTTTGTCCAGACATGACATAATTTATTGAGATCTCATTATTTTTAATAATTTCAGGTACCTGAGTTTCTTTTAGAAACTTATTAGTCATGTCAGGAACTTATTAGTCATGTCAAGAACTTCTTCCGTAGTTTGCTCTTCTAAAATTTTGTCATATTGAATATTTGCTCTTTTTCTTTTTCTAGAATTTTTATCCTTGGAACTAATTGGTCTACCACGCTTCAGGCGTGCCTTAGACTCATTTGCACAGGCAATTTGTCCTTTAAGGGCTTCAATTCTAATATGAGCATTTGCAGCTGATATATAAGATTTAGTTAGTAATTTTAGGTCAGTAAATGCGTCTGACAATTGTTTTGCAATATTTTACAAATGAATTATCTTTTGTACATTTCTAAAAAGGTTCAGGTACCTAATTTATAATCGGGTTCGAGTTTAGATAGTGCATTTTAAGCGGGTACTCGACTCGCTACCATCTTTAGACCCTTTTTTTTGTATAAATTTTAAGTATAAAAATCTAGATTTTTGTTTATGTCTTTATTTATGTATTGTCTCATTATTTTAATTAATAATTCTTTACTACTCACATATTTTTAAGATTTAATATCATTAACATAATTAGTATAAAATAAATTAAAAAAACATCAATTAAACTATTAAACATTTTAATAATATTTTTTGTTAACGTTTTAACAAACATCAAAATTAAATTGATTTGTTTCCATGTATCAAAAAAAATTGTTTCCACAATTAACGTTTTAACAAACATCAAAATTAAATTGATTTGTTTCCATGTATCAAAAAAAATTGTTTCCACAATACTTTAGATTTAAATTTGATGTTTAAGAGAGTATTGATTAGGATTTAACTAATAAAATGTATTAGAGTCTTATTTAAACACTACAACTATATTAGAGCTTGAGTTAGAGATAAATTCATAAAAAATAAAAATAATTTTTATTCATCAATTAAACTATTAAACATTTTAATAATATTTTTTTGGTTAACGCTTTTAATAAAAATAATTGATATTTGTGATTTATGAATTAATTATATTTTATTTTTATAAAGTTTTTTTTTGAGAATAAAAATAACTGAAATATTTTAAATAAAGTTTTAATTATAATAATATTTAATAGTTGGTTATTTATATGTTAAAAAAAATAAATTATTTGATATTTAAAAAATTTTAATATGTGGCCAATCAAAATACAAACAACTAAAACCAAAATCCTAAAAAAAAAAAAAACAATAATTGATGGCTTAGTCGAGGAAGAGCAAAATAAGATAGAAAAGTCTATAAATAACATGCCATGATCAATTGCAAGTACAAAGTTTTTGAGCATTTACAGCAAGCAACAAAAAGTTGGGAAATAAATTGAAGATAAAAACCTCAAGTCATGTTATCTTCCCTTACAATGTGGGCAAAGGATGTATAGGCCATACTTTAATGTCACGGGCATAGAGCGGCCCAGCTCTCAACCAGTTGTGCCCGAGCAGAACACTACCCGCCTGCATGCAGACTTTGCATAGGGTAATGGACCACTAGGGCAGAACGCCTTAATCCGCTAAGCCGCCTCAACCCATGCAGGTTGAAACGCAGCTTGGTACGCATCTTCAATTAGGCCTCACACGGTTACGGAATTTGTCCGTAACATTAAACTCTATGTTTTAACGGAATATTTGAAGACAACAAACAAAGATTTCAATCCCTAAAGAATGCAAAGTAAAGTAAATCTGCATCTAATAACAACTCCATGTTCTTGAAGTAATAAACATCTAATTCTGAGACACATTTATCCATCCATTATGTCTTCAAATTGCTGTTTGTTGTCAGTATAGATATCAATAATAATACAAAAAATATCAGCTGATATATATCAAGACTCTAAGCAAGATATATCAAGACTCTAAGCAAGATATGTAGAGTTAGCAAAACAATAACAAATTCCAAAAAAATAGAAATACGCATACCATACAAGAAACCTTAATTCTATTCGATTGATACCTTAATAATCTCAATTTACAAAAAAATCTTTTCCCAAGCAAATAACAGAAATCTTTTCCAGCAAATAAAGAAAGGAACACCCTCCAATCAATTTCAATGCAATCCCAAAATTTCCAAATTTGACCAAATTCAAAATCGAAAAAAAAGAGAGAAGCAAAACAATAGACCTTAAAGACAGCCTCTGCAACGAACTCCTCCGGCTTGAGAGTAAGTTTGTGCCAGAGTTTCCTGGGCATAACGATTATATGCATCAACAAAACCATAATTTATAAACAATTTTGAGTTGGTTGTAAAAATACTTGAAATAGCGACGACCAGATCACCAAAAAAATTTTAAAAATTTTTAAAGTTGTAATTATCTAAAAGTAATTTTATTAAAAATAATAGTTAGTTAAAATAAAAGAAATTTAAAAACTTCAAATTCGTAATAATCTATACATACCTATGGAACTTTGAAAATACATTCAACATCCAATTAAACTGTAGAAAAATAAAATAAAACTATAAAAATGCCTAAAAAAAGAAAAATAGAAAGCTGAAAGGAGAGAATGGCTTAAAACTTTTTCTTTGTTTCAGCTTTCATATATATACCAGTCGAAATTCCACGCTTGGCTCGCGGTGGGTAATTGATATTGTTTAAATAAGTTTGTTATGTTTCTTTTCAAAAAAAAAAAAAAAAAAAAAAAAAAAAAAAACAAATGTTATGCTTAAGTTATATTATTATTATTATTATTATTATTATTATTATTATTTAAAAAATATTATTTACAATTTTATGCTAAAGTCATTAACAAAATTGCTTGCAGATTCAGATCAAACATTAAATTCATATCAGTTGAATAATAAAATCATTCATCCAATGAAAAACCAGGTTAAATGACAATGATACAACACGATAGTTGATAATGAAGAAATGAACGTACTAAACATGCACACATATCTAACTGATAAAAGAACACTCAAACCAATAAAATAATACATGTGCACATTATATATTAGAAATTATTTAGAATAGATGATAAATAAATGAATTACCTTTAAAGAAGGTGAAGAGTTATATATAATATGTGTTTTAGTTGGGTTAGGTTAAAATATCTATAATAATTCAAAATTTAAAAGTTAAAGTTGCAGTTTAATTAGGTTATATGATTAGATTAAATTAAGTTTTAAAACTTATCAATTATTCATATTAAATTAAAAAATTAATTGCATTGGCCAATCAAAATACAGAAAAATAAAAAAAAACTTAAAATTTTTTTAAAAAAAGAAAAATATAATGCTGAACAAAGAGAACTCGTTAAACATTTTCTTTGTTTTAGCTTTCATATCATTTTTCTTTTGTTTTAGCTTTCATATATATATATATATATATATATATATATTATATATAATATATATATATATATATATATTGTTTTCAAACATAATTTAAATATGGACATTAATGAAATTCAACTCAAATAACATCTAGCATATATGGATTCATTAGTCCTTCAAACATAATTTAATATGGACATTAAATGAATTCAAACTCAAATAAATCATAGCATATATGGATTCATTAGTCAACTAATAAAGATAGATTTCTTTATTTAACATATGTATATTAGACATAATAATTATATTACATTAAATCTATTCCCGCGTTTAAGTGAAGTATTATTTATTATTTATTTATTTATTCAACATTTGGGAGACTTAATTTAATCACATCAGAGATGGTTAACACTATTGCTTTCACAGGTTTGTGCTACTTGAAGCGACTTGAACAATTAGACCTATTGTCTAATATGTTTGGAGGCAATTTCCCTCTTTGTCTATACAATTTGACATCTGTCAGATACTTAGATCTATCCTATAACTATTTCAGTGGGCAGATTCCTTCATCTTGGCTATCTAGTCTCAAATCCCTCAATTATATTAATATTGGACATAATCTTTTTGAAGGGTTATTCTCTTTCAACTTGTTTGCTAACCATTCTAGTCTTGAGTTGGTCGACTTCAGTGACAACAAAATTATGTTTCAGACAAAGTATTCGGGTTGGGTTCCACCATTTCAGTTAAAGGTTCTTGTCTTGCAAAATTGTCATCTGTCTCGTATTCTTGAGTTTCTCTATCATCAGTTTAGATTAAAAGTGGTCGACTTGTCTAACAATAAAATATAAGGAAGGTTTCCTGTTTGGTTGCTTGACAACAATACAGCACTAGCCCAACTGAGCCTAAGGAACAATAGTTTCATTGGTCCATTTCATTTACCAGCAAACTCTAGCTTCAATATTTCTTGTTTGGATGTCTTGGATAATTACTTCAATGGACAGCTTCAAGAAATTGACGAAAAGATGTTTCCCAACATTGAGTTTCTCAATTTATCTAAAAATCATTTTCAAGGCGATTTTCTTTTCTCGCTCGGCGACGACTGTATATTGGGAAGCTTGGATTTGTCTTTTAATAGCTTCTCAGGTGAAGTACCGGAGAAAATGATTTCGAGTTGCATTTCTTTGCGAATTCTAAAGCTATCTCATAATAACTTCCATGGCGAAATATTCAATGCCCGATTTAACCTTACTTAAGGTCTTTGCATTTGAATGACAATAGTTTCATGGGAACTCTATCAAGAATTTCAGCCCCCCAGTTCTCTTTCCTATTAGCATTAGATCTGAGTAACAATAGATTTCAAGGTGAGATTCCACGCCGAATGAACAGCATCACAGATTTGCATCATGTAAACCTTTCTCATAATTCTTTTAGAGGTGAAGTATCATTTGAATTTTTTTCAGCTATTTACGTAGACCTCTCCTATAACAACTTTTCTGTATCATTGCCTTCTTGTTTCAAACGTAGACCTCTCCTATAACAACTTTTCTGTATCATTGCCTTCTTGTTTCAACCAGATTCCTTCACAATTTGAAGAAACAAGGTATATAAATTTGTAAGGTAACAGGTTGATTGGATCAATACCAGATGGTTTTCTCAACAAATCTGGACTATTGGCATTAAACTTGAAAGATAACAACCTCTAAGGCAGCATTCCCAATAAATTCAGTACATTTTCAAAATTACGGGCTCTTCTATTGGGAGGAAATTGTTTAAATGGTTTCGTTCCAAATTGGCAGTGTGAACTAAATGAGCTCAACTTCTTAGATCTTTCAAGAAACTCTTTTTCTGGCTCCATACCCAACTGCTTATATAAGCTCTCCTTTGGAAGGACGAAAGTTGATGGTGATCTTTTTGAAACACAATTATTTTTTGGTGGCATATTATTGTCGCAAAATGATGTTTACATTAGTGGAGGTGCCCTAGGCGAACTTCAGTTCTATGGAGAGCAAGAATTATATCATTGTCGAACCAAAAATTGAGTTTGTTACAAAATATATGCCTTACAATTATGAGGGTCATATTCTGAAGCTCATGCCTTACAATTACTAACAGGTGAGATTTCATTTTAGCTAGGGAAGCTATTTCAGATTCATTCCTTGAACTTATCCTATAATCAATTGATAGGATCGATTCCGGAAACATTCTCGAATCTTAAAGCATTAGAGAGCTTAGACTTGTCTTATAATCATTTAACTGGAGAAATTCCTTATGGCTTAGCAGATCTAGACTCCCTAGGGGTATTCTCTGTGGCTCACAACAATTTATCAGGTAGGATTCCAGACGAACGACATTTGAGTACTTTCGACAATAGAAGCTTTGAGGGAAATCCATTTCTCAACCGATCTCAGGTGGAGAAAAAATGCAATCACGAATCACTGAAGTCATCACCAATGCCACGTGCAGAACCAAAAGATGGAAAATGGTATGAGATTGACCATTTGGTCTTTTTCGTAAGCTTCTCAGTATCTTTTGCAATTTTCTTTGTGGGGTTCATCACTATTCTTCATGTCAATCCTTATTAGCGAGGAAGGCTTTTTCATCACACTGAGCAGTTTGTGTTGTCATGTTATTACTTTGTGTATGATACTTTTTTGTGTTGTCTGTTATTAACTTTGGTGTATGTCTTTCCTCTCCAAGTCGTTATTTTGGTCGTCTATTCCATTAACAAGTAATGGTGGTGGAGGTTGATGTATTGGTGAAACTTATTTTAGATTTGCCATGGTTTGAAGTTTGCTTATGAATAAAAGACAGTGAGTTCGATTTGGATATGTATTTACTGAGTTTATGACAAGTATTTAGACCGAAAATTCTCCAGGAAATAAAAGCAGCTTCTCAATTATACAAGGGGAAAATAATTATTTCGTCCCTGAGGTTTGCCATAATTATTTAAGTAGCCCCTGATATTTATACAAATATTTATAATGTCCATGAGGTTACTTCTGTCATATTAATTGGTCCTTCCATCTAAAAAATATACTTTTTCCGTTAATTTTGAAAGGAAAAAACGAAATTATCCTTTATAAATTTTTATAGATATTATGGAAAATAATTATTTCGTCCCTGAGGTTTGCCATAATTATTTAAGTAGTCCCCGTTTAAGTAGTCCCCGACATTTATATAAATATTTATAATATCCCTGAGGTTCACTTTCGTCATATTACTTGGTCCTTCCGTCAAAAAAACACACTTTTTCCATTAATTTTGAGAGGAAAAGACGAAATAAAAGCAGCTTCTCAATTTTACAAGTCATCTAAAAAATTCTCATTACCACATGAGAAGCTTGAATTTCCCTATAAGCCTGAATTAAATATTCTACTGTAGTTTGTTAATACAAGAATGAAGCAGATTCAAATTTATTACTACAAATGCTATTATTGGTAAGAGCATTGAATTATTTGACGTCTTCTATTTAGTGTTTTTCAATATTAAATAGACCGAGAGGGATGTTTGGTGAGAAGGGGATGGAAAGTACCTTTTAAACACATTTCATATTTTTTATTAATTTAATTTTTAAATTTTTGATTGATACAAATAAAATATAAATTCAAACATAACAAATAAATTGTCTAAATTTTTATTATTAAATAAGCTTTAATTTTATATGCCTAAACTTGAAAATAAATTTTCTAATTTAGAACTAACTATTTATAAAAAAATTTATTTTAAAAATTCAGTTATTACCATTGTTCTGTAGACCGGACTTGTCGGTTCGACTAGTTTAACTGGGAATTGGATTGTGATTATAATATCCGGTAATTTTATTTTTAAAACTTTCTGAATTAATCAAATAAAAATCCGAAATTTTCTTTATGGAGCTACGTGGGATGGATCTTTTTAGCCCGAAAGATCATATTGGGCCTAAGCCTACATCGGAACGCCAAATTTAAAACCGAAAACTCTACTAATAAAGTTATATAAAAAAAAATCTTAATTAAAATTAGTTATTTATCTTATATCAAAAGTTGTATTTATTGTTTCAGGACTTTTCTATTAAAAATAAAAACAAAACCCATTTCAAAGTTGTATTTATTGTTTCAGGACTTTTCTATTAAAAATAAAAACAAAACCCATTTTATAGCATTGTGTTGTTAAAGTAATATTCTAAAACTAAATATTATTGAATCAACTAATAAAAAGCCTAGAGTTTAAAAGAAATCTTAGAAACATTGAAGCCTTGAAGAACCCAAACCAAACCGCTAACTAAGTTGATCGAACCAAGCATAAAGCATTAAACCCGTACCAAGCATAAAGCATTAAACCCGTTAAAAATCTTGAAGTTTTCCATTTGAATTGACCGAACCAGTAAATTGAGCCTGACCAGATATAGACCAATCAAGAACAGAGAGAGAAACAGTCCACAAAAAGGAAAAAGGAAGCTCGAAACCTCCTCTTCGCAATCGCAGACTGCGATTTCCCCCTCCCTTTTCCCGATCAGATTTCCGGCCACCAAACTGACGAAGCCAGGTGGCGATCGACTTCCTGGACACTGGCGATCTCAATTCCGGCCTCCATTTCGCCGATTGGAGCTTGACTAGGACGAATAGATGCTCTCTCTCCTGTGGTGACGCTAGCCTGCTCCGACCAGCTTTTCCGACTTCCGGCGAGTCCCAATTGGCAAGACTGCTATTGGGATGCTCCTCTCTTGCTGCTGACTATTTCCTTCTCACCGAACAGACCTCCAATAGCGCAAATCAAAGCTGTAAGGATTAGATAGCTAAGCCAAGCTCTTTCCGGTAGTTTCTTTCACTAAGGTAAATCGAAAACTAGTCATTTCTGCTTTACTCAGTATTCTTTGAATTAGTTTGGCTTTAGGCTTAGAAATTGAAGGACTTTGAAATGTTAGGTTTTGAAGTTGTGAATTTTGAGGATTTGTTACAATATGGTATTTTCTATAGAGTTTGATCACAAAATTGAACTCCTTATATATCTTGCTTTGGTTTGATGTATGATGGCGAGATTTTGGGTCTGCCACCCTCCGGCCACAGTGGACGGTGACGGTGGCCGGCGTCACTCTGCTGACCGGAATAGTCCTGAATAGGCAGAATGTTGGATTTGTCATGTGGTTTCCGAATATGCAATTAGAATTGCAACCTGAGCTCGATTAATAATTAAATCGTTCATTAGCGCATATTTTGTGTATAGACTTTTAAAATTGAAATTGTCCAGAACTCAGTTATCCTTGTATTGCACTCAGTTTTATCTTGTAAATTGCATAACTGACTGTTTCGTAGCTAATAATCAGAAACTACGTAGAATTGTTTAGCTACTTAAATCTATATATGTGGAAACATAGTTAATAAACTAAGAATAGTTAATAAACTAAGAAGTAATGCAAATTCGGTACATAGGCTTCTAAGCTGAAAAATCGCAGAAATGGATGAAATAGCAGTTAGCATGACCTTAGAAAGACTTGGTCAGTTAATTAGATAATTGTTAATTTAGTTTAACTAGAATCGATTACTTTTGTGAGCTAAAGTTGAGGAAGTTTTAGTTCTATATAAATATAACCTTCAACCTTAATACCTCCAAGTATAAATTATAAACCTAAGAACAAGCAACTACTGTTCTTAATTAAAATACAATTTAGGTTAAAGTTGAGGATGTTTTAGTTCTATATAAATATAACCTTGAACCTTAATACCTCCAAGTATAAATTATAAACCTAAGAACAAGCCACTACTGTTCTTAATTAAAATACAATTTAGTTGTTAGTAAAAGAATATACTAACTAGCTCAAATATTTGATCAGGTTGGAGCTATTCACTATTAAGGGAAAAGAACTATTTGTGGTTTGTTTATTTTTGATTAATATTTGTGGTTTGTTTATTTTGATAATGTAATTATATAGCGTTTTGATAAACTAAGAATATGATGTTAGTTGGTATTAATTATGAATTGAGTAAATGTTTAGATGAATGAATAACAGTTATAGCGGACGGGATTAGTTGTTTTGAATTGCCCAATGGATGGGCTTTGAGAATTTATTATTGAATTGTAGTTTTAAGCAGGTGGTTTTAATCCAATTTTTAGGGGAGGTTTTGTCGAAATTTCTACAGAATCTAGATCAGTTTTACCTATAAATAGGTTGTAGGATTTATTTAGGGTAATCCTTTATTATTATCTAGGAGAATGCTTTATTTAATTCTTTCCTCTTATTTAATTCTTTCCTCTCCTTCCAATTTTATTTTATTAGAATCACTTTAATTCGTTCATTGCTCCAACAAGTTTGAATTCAAATTATAGTCTTTCCTCATCTATCATTGTAAGTAATAATAAATAGTACATACTATTTGCATTATATGGAAAATCATTATTATATAACGCTTTGTCTATTTATTTATTTATTTTCCAATTACCAATTAGCATTTGTTGCTTTTATATTTATATGTATTTGCATAAGAATGTCTATTTGTGCACTTGCATTATAATATTTAATTGTTTGATGTACTTACATTTAATTGTACTTCTTGATTACATGTGTTGTGATAATGATGTGTGTGTGGAATTGAGATGAAGTGCTGTCATCGGTAGGTTTTGTGAGGGCAGTCTATGATTACCGTCGGCCATGTCATGGGGAGATCGTGCCCCGCCATGTATGGGGAGATCGGTGCCCCTGTGTGCATCTGATGATATATATTATATAGAAAATCACAGGATGGCCTCCTATTGGTAATGGAAAAGAAAAGATGGAATAGAAAAATAATGAGAGGACTGGTTAAGTGAGGATTAGATCAGTCGGTCAAGTATCAGCTCCCTGATGCACACGTTATGAGGGGCGGGCCATGTGTGAGAACGGCTTGTCGAGGGTTTTAGTGACCTACAGATCAATCTCCACTTATTTGATTATGTGAAGATGATATTGTTTTTGGGTGCTGTTGATATGCCATATGTGTTTAAATGAATGTTCACTTTTAGAATACCTAGGAGCACGTTGTGTGACTGTATGAGCATGTATTATTTAGTATTATTTACTGAATTGAAGTACTTGCTTCCGCTTCACTTAATTTCTTTCAGGAATCTTGGTTACTGCCTCTATATTAGCCAGAAGCTCTGTATCCTTTGATTTACAGAGCTAGGTAGAATTCTATATTAGCCAGAAGCTCTGTATCCTTTGATTTACAGAGCTAGGTAGAATAAAGTTTAGTTGAATTATAGCCTCTTCTGAACTGAATTTTCTTGTTATTGTATATTTTGTAGAGATCCGCAATTACATTAGGAAAGTAATGTATGTAATAAGATATCCAAAAATATTTGATCTTCAGGAATAATTATTTGAAAATTGTGAATGGAACTTAGTGCTAAATATTGTCGGGCAAGCTCCATAGATACTTTTATGAATGCTGATGGATTGATCATAAAACAGGTCCGGGTTACTAATAATTATCGAATGATGATGATATATCGAATTGGGCCTTGGTTTTCAGGTATATATATTCATAGAGAGTTTGTGTTGTGAATACCCTTATTGGACTTGATGAATATTACTGGTGTCAAAGGCTTACTACGGGTCTCGGTAGCCTCGATCCTATCTGGGCTCTAGTGCCGGTCTGGCCCATGCAATGGGTCGTGACAAATTCGGTCCGAGTTGTATAACAAAACAACCAGTCTTAAAAATCGTAGTGAGCCAGTAAAAATTGGATAAAAATGGGCTAAAAATCGGTGAACTGGATCGTAATCAGTTCGATTCAAATTCTTGGTTGTTTTGAAACATGTGGGCCTTTAAAATTTACTCTTAAAAATTGTGCACACTGATTTTTTTAGTTTTTGAACCTCTTTATATCTAAACTCAAGTCCTAATATATTTATTAAAAATAATTAAATTGCCTAATTTTAAAGTCACATGTGAAAATTATAATGTATTTTATGATAATTTTTTTAGTATTAAATTTAGTAATATTTTATTCTTTTTGTATAAAATCATTTACTAATTTTTTAATTCTTTTTGTGACAGTCAAATTTGAGATTGTTTTTTATTTGATATGAAAGTTTTTTTTTTTTTGTAACCTATATTTTCAATTTTATTTAATAAATACATTTTAAATATTATATATAAAAACTTAGTTGAATCGTATTGAATTTGATTGCACTCTTCGATTCAATAAATTCCTAACTTCACTGGTCATTGGCCGTTTATGTTCTTAGAACACTGGGTATTACAACAATATATATATTTATATACATACAATTTAGAGCAAAATATTTTTTTTTTTTACCCTTAAAATTCATGTGCAACTCATGTTTACAACTGCTTAAATCCATGTATGAACTAATATACGGTCAGATTGTAGCATAATTGCACCGGTCTCCACTACTTAAATTACTCTTCGAACATCTACATACAAAATTATGAACATGAATATTTCTTTTCTCATATATAATATTAAGCATTCTACAATAACACAACCTATCAATTCCATAAGCTTTTTTTTTTTTTTAAGGTAAAAGGAAGAAATGCATTAAGAAACAAGATAATAAGAATACAAGCATTTGGGAATTGAATCTCACATGCATAAGTTAGCACAAAGATAACCTATAAATTTCATGTCATCTAGCAGTCTCCTAAATTAAATGTACTTAAAAATAACTTGGCTTAGAGGAAAGGAAGAAGTCTCACCATAATTCATAAGTACTTAAAAATATGTGCATTAACATTAATAAGTACTCCTTATATCCCATTTTATTTGCTTGTTATTCTTTTTTTAGATATCTCAAAATGTTTGCAAGATTTCTAAATTTATACATACAATTATTTTTCCTCTAATAACATTTATGATTGTTCATTAAATGAAAGATTTTTATTAATATTTAAGGATAAAAAAAAGGGTTAAATTGTTTTTGTTGACTAAATTCTTAATATACTTGTTTTGTCAAACCATGCAAACAAAATAGAACAGAGATATAATATATATATCACAATTCACATCATAACCTTTTTATAATCATAAGCATCCATCATCATCATTTCATTCACAATATTTCATATCATGAGGCAATCATTATTTGATCATCATAGTTCATGTTTTCGCTTGATTTTTACCCTTATGCTCGATGATGAAAATCCTTTAATTCTTAAATAATTTAATGTTGGTAATTTTCCGGATTGGTAGGTTTATAATTTTTCTATATTTGGGCTTTTGCAGAGAATAAAATTGTTGGGTCTAAAAACTTAAAAATGTTGGGTCTAAAAACTGGGTTAAAGGTTAATACTAGCTCATGATTAAAAGCTAATTAAGATTAATTAAGATTACCTTAATTAATTAATTTAAATTAATGAGGAGGGACGGTCTGCCTAAGAAAAAAAAAAAAAAAAAGGAAAACGTGAAGAATAGTATGAGAGGAATTAAGAGAGTGAAACTAATTGAATACAAAGACTAAGGTGTTAAAATTTAAAACCCAGGAAGTCGCATGTATATTAAAAAAAGGATATCACGTTAAGAAAGGGAAGGAGAAACAAAGAAAGCAAAAACGTTAAAAAGAGGATAAAGGAAAAGACAGCAAAATGCAGCAAAAAGAGAAAAAAAAAAAAAAAAAAAAGAAAGAAAAAAAGAAAAACCCTAGCAAAAAAGAAGAAGAGAGAACATAAAGAAAAGGTAACTCGGCAATTAACCTACAAAAAATTCGATTTGAGAATCAATAAAAGGTAAAAAATAATTCCTTGAGCTGAGAGCATCAATCTATTTAATCCATTCTTATTGTTTTTCTCTCTTTAGTTGCTTGATAGAGTTGTATTTTGATTCATTTTATTTTTTTCATTTAATCTATTTGTTCTGTTGTAAATAATCATTTAACTATGATTTTTATTATATAAAAATGAATCTAAGTAGTGTATAATCAACTCAATTTTGTATTAATATGAATGAAGAATATAAGTTTTTGTAGGTTAATTGAATGATTTTTGTCCTAAGAAAATATTGAAACTCATTTGTTTATATTAGAAATATACTGATATGTAGAGGCTCACGCACCTGTTGTTAAGCCTTATATACCAGTAACAGTTCTGTACGCAGAAGTTGCTCGTTTGTTTATCAGATATAGATTGGTACGTAAAAGGCTTACATATCCATTGTCAAGAATTTTAGTTTTAGGAGTTGCCACCCTCTTTAGGGAAAATTTTCGAATTAGTTCATCTTTGGAATCGACTAACTCAATTTTAAACAAGAGATAGGATTTGAGAGTTAGGTACGATATTGGAAAGGTATTAGGCACCCATATCGCTTGGTTAAACCGGCCTTCTCGTTGTCCATTAATTCACAATGATTTAATAATATAATTAACTAAAATTGAGGTGTAAAATACTTTTTAATGCAATTTTTGGAAACCATGTCAATCAAGCACACAATCTCATCCATACAGTATGAAATAAACCATCCAAAGAGAGAGGGGGGGGGGGGGGAAGAGAGAGGGGGGGGGGAGAGAAAGATTCTAAAACCATTACTAATTGTAAATCACCCTTAACCCTCCAAATTTCCCAACCCGTTTAATATTACAAAGCAAGCAATAATAGGAACCCATATTACAAGCAAGCAATAATAGGAACCCACTTAGAACCCTTTACATTTAGCCAATTTACAAAATAAAACAAAAGCAATAAAGAAGCATCCATTCAACGTACACAACATAGATAACATTTACAGAATTATGCAATACACTCAGAACCATAAAACATTCATTCACCAACAAATGATAAAATGATGCATGTTTATGTTTAAAAGTTAATGAATAACGAGTTAGTGCAACAATAATTATAATACAATGAAAAAAAAGGGTAGAAATTTAAAGGACGAAAAATTAAAAGTTCTTCAAAGTAAAGAACATTAATTTAAAGGTAATAATTAAATATTAGAGCAAGATTAGAGTGCAAGGTCTTGATGTTCATCATAAATGATGAATAAATACACCCATCACTACTCAAAGTCTTGTTTATTAATGTTTATTTAATCCATTTGTGGACAAAAATGCATCCCAGACCAATTAAGATTGGAGCTTTGCCCACGGATATCTGAATCGAGATAGTTTTATTGATTATTAACATTTTGGACTTCTGAAATGAAGTGCTTGGCACCACAGGGAAAGTGGCGTGTGCCATATGGGTGTGGTGTGTGCCACACATAATGGCGCCAGGCCCTTCCCTAATCAGGAAGCCACAGAGAATAAACAGAGCATAAAGAGCATGTCGTGGGGAAGTGGCATGAGCCACTTACTTGTGGCGCATGCCACACGTAGAGGAAGAGACTCTAAGGTAGTATGTCTCTAAGTTCCAAAGGATGGCAATGCAGGTGGAAAATTTGAATGATGATGTAACATCCTACTGAATCGAATCGTTGCATATACCTGAGTCGAGTCGGGTCAAACTAGAAACCGGTTAATGCCAGAGTGGGTAAAATGGGATGTACCATAAATAAGTAAAAGAAGTGGACTTACTTGAATGAAACAAAAGCAACAGCTTGACATCATATTCAGCATACAGAATGATATTAGCATGAAAGGACATATAGCATGAAAGGTTACATAGGTTCAACCAAGAGAGTTGTAGCGTCTCAGGCTCGGTTCATTTCGAGTTAACGGGTGGATGATATTAGCATGAAAGGACATAGGTTCAACCAGATTGTAGCGTCTCAGCTCGGTTCATTCGAGTTAACGGGTGGACCGGGAAGGGATGTTACAGATGAGGTAGTTATCAGTGCTATGGCTAAGGATTGCAGGTACAACAAGTTATTTGAAAGTTTGAGTATAGACCACTATGACTTTTGTCGAGCTCTTGTACGAGCGCACAAATACACAAAACTAGATGAAACCTATGAAGCTCAGAATCATTGATTACTTAAAGAGGTGAAGCCCAGGCATAGAAGACACTCTTCCCCAATGAGCAGACGTTAACCTAGAAGGAGATCGCCCCTCCAACTTTCACAAACCAGTTATGCTATTAGAACACCATATTCAAGGGATGAAAAATCATAGCAAGACCAAGAGTTTAACCCTTTGAATAGTTCTCACCTAGAGATATTGTCCTGGGCAAGAGGGCGTGGAGACCATGTCTAACTCTACTACCCCAAAAAGATGAAGGAAGATACTTCGAGTTACCGAGATAAGAGTAAGTATTACGAGTTCCACAGGGATGCTGACCATGAGACTGAGGCCTCCTGCAGTTAAAGAAAGAGATCGAGCACCTCATGCAAAAGGGCGAACTAAGAGAATTTGTGGGGAGAGCCCGAAAGGAAATTGAGAAGAAGGATAAGTACAAAACAGAATGCCATACCCTAGGCACAATCACACTATCTTTGGGGGCTCATCGGGAGGCGATAGTAATTTAGCTTGAAAAAGGAGAGCTAGGGAATTTTACTCCATTTTACCTAATAAAAACTGAACACAAGACCACCTATCTCATTCTCTAAGGCTTACGATGAGCATGTACGTGCTCCACACAATGATGCCTTAGTGATGGAGGGATCTTGGAGAATTTTCTAGTAAAGAGAGTCTTACTAGATGAAGGTAGTGTGGTTAATCTATTAACTATGGAAGTCTTTAAGGCATTAAAGTTAGACTAGGCGAAGCTGAAACCTGTCCGAACCCTAATAGTTGGCATAGCAGGGAAGATTATACAAGTGTCTGGATCCATAGATGTAACTTTAGAGCTCAGAACCGAAGATGCATCGAGAAAAATCAAGTCAAAATTCATGGTAGCAGATATTCACTTCCCATATAGTGCCATACTTGGCAGACCAACCTTGTATGAACTGGAGGCAGCCACATGTATCAAGTACCTCACTATGAACTTTTACTCTGATAAGGGCGAAGTTGTTGCTGTGAGGGGAGATCAGAAAATAGTTCGGGAGGCATACGTGATGCCATTGAAAGGGTTACCTTTTGCCCTACCAATTATGTGGCTGCCAAAAGGGGGAACCATCCACAAGACCAACCGAGCACCAACCTTTTGACATACCCAGACACACTTCAAATTCCAACCCAACACCTGTGGTTGAACTGATCAAGTGGAAAGTGAAACCAGGGAAACACTTAACATTGGGAGCTGAGCTATCAGGAGAGGTACATGACAATATTAAGATAGTTTTAGAGGGTAATGTTAACAGTTTCGCGTGGACCGCTGAATATATAATTGGGATTAAACCTGACATCACATCCCACAAGCTCAGCATTTACCCAGGTTATAAACTGGTAAAGAAAAAGAAGCAAAATCACGGTCCATAAAGACAACGAGTTATAGCAGCCGAGGTAGATAAGTTGTTGCAGGCAAGGTTCATAAGGGAGGTCAATAACCCTGAGTGGTAAATGTAGTTTTTGTGCCGAAATCCAATAGGAGGTGGAGGTTATGTGTCGACTTTACTGGTATGAACAAGGCATGCCTCAAAGATCCTTACCCTCTATCCAACATAGATCAACTGGTAGATTCAACAACTGGCTATGAAGTGTACTATTTTGTAGACAGAACAACAGGATACCATCAAATAAGAATGAACGTGCTGGTTGAGGAGAAGACGAGCTGCATTACAGATAGGGGAGTCTATTGCTATCAGGTCATGCCCTTCAGGCTAAAAAATGCAAGTGCCACATATCAGAGATTGGTGAATAGCATGTTCCAAGACCAGATGGGGCAAACTGTAGAGGTAGGTGTAGATGATATGATCATCAAGAGCACTCAATCTGCCAACCATCCCAGAGACTTACAAGAACCATTTGAAATTTTAAATAAGTTCAATATGAAGATCAATCCAGACAAGTGCATATTTGGGGTTAAAGTAGGTAAAATTCTTATGTTTCATGATATCACAAAAAGGGGTTAAGGCTAACCCTGAAAAGATCAAGGCAATCTTGGAGATGCAAGCACCTACTAACATTCATGAAGTTTAGTAGCTGAGTGGCCCAATCACAACTTTAGGCCATTTCATCTTATGCTCGACTAAAAGACGCATGCCTTTCTATCGAATCCTTAAGCAGTTAAAGAGTAGCAGAGTCATAGACACAAAAAAGAATTCCTATCTTCTGCTCCTCTTCTAAACAGACACAAAAAAGATGTGCCTTTATACTTTACTTAGCTGCTACTGAAAACACGGTGGCATCGGTGTTAGCCAGTGAAGAGGAAGGAGAACAATACCCATTTATTACACTAGCAAAGTCCTCAGTGGTGCTGAGTTGTAGTATCCAAATGTTGAAAAGCTGGCTTTTGCCATCCTTACTTCGACGAATAGGTTACGTTATTACTTCCAATCTTATGTTATATTTATCCAAACTAACTACCTTTTGAAAAAGATCCTACACCGAGCTGAAACTTCTAGGAGTTTGGTGGAATGGTCAATCAAGTTGGGAGAATTTGACATCAGATATACACCCCATACTACTATGAAAGCAGGAGTGCTTGCAGACTTCGTGGCATCAGATATACACCCCATACTACTATGAAAGCAGGAGTGCTTGCAGACTTCGTGGCTGAGTTCTCCAGAGAACATGAAGAGCGAGAACTAGGAGCCAAAGTCCTGAACCCCGACAATAACATTTGGCAATTACAGGCTAATGGGGCCTTGGGAAGTTCAAGGGCCATTGCAGGGATCACACTACAAGGGCCATGAAAGATAAAAGTGCAGTACCTGTGCACCTGGACTTTGCAACAACTAACAATGGCGCTGAATACGAGGGCTTAATCACAGGGCTTAAGGTAGCCCTTGAGGTGAACCCCAGTACTTCATATTTTCCTAGACTCACTGCTTGTGGTCAATCAAATTACAAGCACATTCATCACCAAATAGGCGAATCTAATCATGTACCACTCCCTAGCTTTATCGTTCTTACAAAAACTAGAGGAAGGTGGTGGTACTTAGAAGATAACCCAAATAGAGTAGGAGAACAACAAGGAAGAAGCTAAGACTGCAGCATCGAGAGAAGAATTGCCAGAGGAAGTGATGCTCGAGCATCAGAACTAGTCGAGCTACAAGCTGAATGAAGTCTTCATGTCTTAACCTAACAGCAATTGGATGAGTCTAATTATTGACTTCATATAGAATGATGGCCGCCTGATAATAGATAAGAAGCGATCAAACTTTGTAGGAAAGCTGCAAACTATGCACTAGAGAATGGAGAACTATATAGGATGCACTAGAGAATGGAGAACTATATAGGAGATCAAAATCACACCCTTGGGGTAAGTGCCTAATTGAAGAAGAAGAAAACTACATTGTAAGGGAGACCTATGAGGGTGTTTGTGGAGCACATGAAGGCTCAGATGTGATGCTTAGGAAAACACTGCTCCTAGGTATTACTGGCCAATGATGAAGAAAGATGTTCACCAATATGTTTGCCATTGCACTACTTATCAAAAATATGATCGCGTACCCAGGAAACCCTCTTCAAAGCTACAACCTTTAAGTTCAGCCTGGCCTTTTGCTCAATGGGGGATAGACATACTAGGACCTTTTTTCTGTACAATGGGAGAAAGAAAGTTCATAGTAGTTGCAATTGATCACTTCTCCAAATGGGTAGAAGCCAAGGCCCTCAACACCATTACCCCAACTCGGGTTATTAGCTTCTTTAGGAATAGTGTATATTTAGGTATGAGGTACCCCATAAGATTGTCATTGATAATGGTAAACAGTTTGACTTAGGAGACTTCAAATCGTTTTGTGAAGATTGGCAGATTGGGCTCCATTTTACCTCGGTAGCTTATCCCTAAACTAATAGCCTTACCAAAGTTACAAACAGAACCATTCTGCAAGACTTAAAGAAGAGGTTGAATGGGGAAGAAGTTAACTGTGTAGAAAAATTAAACAGTGTGCTATGGGCTTACAAGACAACACCTCGGCAAGTGACAGGACAAACCCCCTTCTCCCTTGTATATGGGATCGAGACAGTGGTGCTAGTAGAAATGGGTATTCCCAGCAAAAAAATAGGGGAATATGACGAGCTCGGTAGCAATGAGAGTCTGAAAATCAACCTAGACTTAGAGAAGATACTACAATTCGAGCTGAGGCAT
>NW_023590566.1:1917253-1983663 GCF_014843425.1 Jatropha curcas
ATGCATTGTATGAAATCCGGGTTCACGACCTGATCTGACGAAACAAAAAAAAAAAAAACCACAAAACGAAGCAATTACTCAATGCAATCATTTACAAAGCATAATCCATGCGGTCTAGAACTCCCAATCATTTGTTCCATGCTTAATAGTCACACTGCTCTTTCTTTATCAACATTTCTTTTCTTTCATTTCTAGTCTCTATTGTTCTTAAGATTTGAAATTTAAAAGAAATAAATTATTTTAATTTAATTAATAAAAAAGATTACATAAAGAAATTTTATCACCTCTCAATAAACCATCAATTTTTCTACTCTCTATTGTCTAGTTTTACCCAAAGGATTCATATTCACTAGAGGATCTACTTTCGTCTGCTTGGCATCCGTACGCACTACATACAAAAATTATTGCCATTAATAAGAATTTTAAGAAAATCCCGATAATGGGATAGCTCAGTGACATAAGAAGGCACTGCAGGGTGATCATCATGGCTTTAAATCATGGGTTATCCGTCCTACAATTTATAAATGTCTTCCCACAGCCACTAGCTCCTCTTGCCTTTCGCCATAGAGGAGGAGCGACCGACCATTAGTGATTTCTGACGAACTATCTAAGAAGTTTATGGGACCATTAATAAGTTACTGTCACGACCGTTCCATATGACTAACTCGGACCGGCCCACTTAGAACCTGGTAGGGTGGTTCACATGGGGCCCCCAGAAAGCCGCGTTTACAGCGTAATAAGCATGATTAGTTAAAACCCATAGTTGTTTGTAATTGGGCTATTGGAGGCCATCAACTATTTCGCCAAAAAAAAAAACCCCATATCAAGAAGTAACACTTTATATAATTTAATATATTGTACTTTTAATATTCAATTTAACAAACCCATATGGAAATACAACTTGTCGACTTGTATTAATACAGTCCTTTACATTACATAGTATTACACACTATATTACAGTCTTCTAACATTTTATATTTCGACTCGTTGGATCCATAGAACTTGTCTTTCTTCCTTTATTACTTGTAAAATAAACAAACAGAAAAAATAGGAGGCGGGTTGAGCGCCAAGGCTCTAATTGAGTAAGGGTTAAAACCCTCTCACCCCACACAATCACCACATACTATAATAAATCAATTTAGTCCCTATGCCGACTAGTTATATGATTTACAGTTTGTTCACACAAATGGCAATTATAACAGCATAACACATTATATCATCTTCCATATAATTTCACATCACGTGGCAAATTAGTCAAGTGCGTCACCGAAAAAACCCCTGATGAGTCCGTCCTCCCCCCATCCTTTCTCCAACGTTTGCACTAGGGAACCGACTTCCCATATTATGCTACGGTCTCTAAGCCTCACTTTGGCCAACCCTTCATTGTTTTCCATTCTCTCGTTTCCTGTTCCATACCAATAGGAGGCCACCCTGTGGTTTTCATCATCCCATATCATATTCATCCCATCCGAGGGCGCCCGACGGTCGGTTATCGCAGGACTTGCCCTTCAACAAAACCCTGTATCTGGTGACCCACTGTCATTCCCAAACCACCAACACGAGCAAAGTTAATGATAAAAGCCACATCACAATTAATTCAATCATTCCAATAATAACAATAATAGCAACACAAATAAACAACTTTAATAAGATTAATGCATGCATTAAGCATTTTAGCCTGGAATGTATGATGCAATAAATGTAGGTGAATGATCGGGAATTAATTCTTAACCCACTTACTCACAGCTTCTTTATTTGTCATTTAGAGGACCATGTTCACTGAATTAATCTCAAATAATCCACATTTAACCTAAGGATCGTGCCAAACCCACTAGATTCAACAAAATAGCATTTGAATAAGAAAAGGGTTGCGTACCTGACATCGTGTCGTCGATCTGATGTTGGGTGTAGAATCTTAGAAGTGTAGTTCGCGGTTTGCAGCCTTCCACCGAGAGATTGAAGAGAATCGATTTTAGCGGACAGCAGCACGAAAGGAATTTGTTAAACAAAACTGCAAATCTCGTATTCAACTCCTCTGGAAGACCACGCACCTTATATTACCTATAGCGCGTTAAGTTACAATTCCTATTTCGGCCCAGCTTCAACCGTAGCGAAGCAATTTAGGAATCTATGTCATAAGATACGGTCGTCGCTACAAGTCTGTCAGATATCATTAATTTAGTTGATTACCTCAATAGTCAATTATTCACAATCCAAGGGGGACCACATTTGGAAATTTGAACTTTACAATAGTAGACTCTGCTTGTACATATTTAATTTACATATTAATCCCACAATAGAAAAATTAAAAGTCCATACAATGCTCCCACTTGGGCGAACATTATGTTAAAATAATAATTTAACATAACCAAAATAGCCTTTAACAAACGCAGTCAGTCATTACCAAAGGTATCCAAAAACTCGTCCATTAGTTATATTGATAAAACAGACTGAAGGAACATCCAATAGATTCTCATTGACTAAGCTCATCATCAACGTACATTACAATACCGCTTAAATTGACATAGATTCATTATAGAAGTTAGCATTGAAAACTACATGGCAAAGCGGCGTGATCATCATGTCTTGTTCAAACTGTTCACCAACAAAAAGTGTGTGAGATCAAGCAAACGAATTAAAATAAAGCAGAGTGTAACCATCAACTAAATACATGAGTCACTCAACAAACATTTCATAAAAAAACATATCCAAAAACAAATAAGTAGAGCATTCGAAAAACATAATGTCTACACATAATAAGACCAAACTCCCCACTAAGTTAGATAGTCTCAAACATAAACGGATTACCGCATACTTATGAGCGGTAGCGGCCGATCTTGTGCTTTCATGGAACAAAACTTTCTGGATCACTGCCTTGTAAGCGGAGATTCCGCAAATCAAATTCATAAGAGTTTGTCCAATATGCTCGAAGAGATTATCTGTCCACTTTGTACCCTCTCCTTCACAGCCAAAGGAAAACTATCTCAATGTGTTTTGGATCGAGAAGGATGTCCTGTTGTTGTTAGAGAAATTAAAACGGCCTGGACCTACTGTCACCAATACAACGTTCAGTGGTTTTCTATTTCACCTTACTACACGCAGGCCCTATGTTGACAAGTTTTCTCAGCCAAGACTAGCTTGATTTTGGATGCCTCATAAGATGCATACAAAATTTCGCTTCCATTGGTTGGAGTTTGCTACTAGAGTTTGTTTCACACTCTTGCCGAATGAAATAGGCACCACCAGCCACAAAGAAAAAAACGTTAGCCAGAGGGATTTTCTACTGTCTTGGGCATCCAAGCGGATATCAGAATCCAGGTTATTACCCAATGATCTCAAAGGCTGATTTGATTCTCCTATATTGTGAGCATATGTCCCTTAGTCCTCTGAAAGATATCTCATTGACTCTTTTGGCTGCTTATCTAAATTGCATCCATTCCTGGATTGCTCGAGATATTTCTACCTAACCATGCCAACTATTAAAAAAGGAAATGTCTGGTACGAGTTACAACTTGACTACATAAGACTTTCCTACAGCTGATGCATAAGGGAACCGTTTGCATTTTCCTGAATTTCAAGTTCACTCTTTGAACATTCTTGATTACTAAAATTTTATCAGCCTTTTCCCAATGAGGGTATCTCAATGGGTCTAGAATCTTCGGCATACTAAATCTTTTTGACACTTTATAAATATAGCTCTTTTTGTGATAATCCAAGAATACTCGAGAACGGTTTCGATGTATCTGGAATCCCTAAACCAAAAGAGCTTCACCTAAATCTTTCATCTCAAAAATTGCTTTTGAAGAGAAAAAACTTTTGGTTTTTTCATGCAGCAAGACTTTTACAATTAGTAGCCAAGAAGGTATGTTCATCCACACATAAGACAAAAAATATAAACCTACTCCCACTGAACTTATGGTACACACCAATTTTTCAACCAGCATGTTGCCTCAAAGCCAAATGAGGACAATTACTTGGTTAAACTTAAAGTACATTTTGACGAGAAGCTGCGTTGAGCTTTCCATGTTGCAATACCAGAATGTTTTTTGGATGCTCAATGCGCAAAATTTTCTGGTTGCACCATATATTTGTTTCATCAATGTCGCCATGAAGAAACGCAGTCTTAACATCCCATTTGATGAAGCTCAAGATCAGATTTGCAAGCTAAGGCCGAGATTGTCCTAAAAGAATCCTTCGAAGAAACTGAGAGAAAAGGAAGGTTTTCTTTATAGTCCCAATCCCTTCCTTTTTGAGTAAAGCCTTTTGCTACAAGACGTGCTTTATATCTTTTCCACATTTACCTTGAGAATCCCTTGGTTTTAAATATCCATTTCAACCAATGGGTTTCTTTCCTTCAGGTTAATTGAAACAAGATCCCAAACTTGATTGTCTTGCATAGAAACTTATACTCTTCGTTCATTTGCCTCAAATTCCCCACTTTGAGAGTCAGAACCTCTTGCCATGGCATGATAGGGAAGAATAAACTGGATCGATCAATTCTATCATGTTCTACCAGTGGGGATCCTCCATGATTCCTGAAAGAAAAAACCACTATATTTAATCATCTGGAATAGCCACTTCTTCTTTCCCTAGTAAGATCTCTCAAAGGCAGTTTGAACAACGCTCAATTCGAGGGGTAATTGTTCTTTGAGGAGAAATAGCATGCGTTTGAATGGAATACTTGAATAGCGCACACGGAGGCAACTTGGAGTCTGTACGCCTATCAGGGAAACAACAAAAGGGAAATGAGAACCGAATCATCCTTTACTGGTTCCTCTTCAAAGACCAATGTTTCTTTCTTTATTTCTCCCTCCAAACATCAACCATCCTCAAACATTGTTGCAATCTCGTTTTCAAAAAAAGTTCTGGAAGTGAGGGATTTTATAAAACTTGTAAACCCTAGGACCCGCTCAGAATATCAACCAAAGTGAGTTGCTGATAGGTTTTGTGAGTCCAAGTTTTTGTTCATCGGGGCTTGTAAAGGCCGTTGCTTCAGCTGGACATCCCCTAACATTGAAAGATTGCTTTAGACTGAGCTTGACGGTCGGATCCAAAAGTTCATAAGGTGTTTTAGCAAACTACTTTAGATGGAATCCTATTTGAAAGCGAAGATAAGCGTTGTCTTTAACGCTTCACCCCACCAGAAGACTCGTGGTAAGTAGAATGACTAAATCATACTCCTTACCATATCCATTTAAGAGTCCGTATTACGTCTCTCAGACTACACCATTCAGCTGGTGAGTACTCAGGCAGTTGTTATATTGATGGGGGCAATTCCACTTCCTGGTAGGAAGAGCCGCAAAAGGTCCTGAGTTTGTTCGCCATGAACGCGATTACCATAATATTTCACCACCACGATCAATCGAACAGATTTTAATTTCTTTCTTTCTAGTTTTGATGTTTTTTCAACTTTCGGGCTTTATTAATAAGGATTTGAACACGTCCAAAGATACAGGAATTTGTCCATGAATTGAGATATAAGTAACCATGAACGAAGAAATAAGTCATCATGAATGGATATAAAAATATTCTTTGGCCATTGCTGCAGCTGCAATATGGAATGGACCCAAATATCTGTATGAATCATTCTAAAACATTGGATTGGACCGAATGGCACTAGTTCTCTTTTGGTTTTAGTTCTGTGTTCCTTTAATTACACTCGCAATACAAGAATCCAAACCTGTGTAATCAAGTGTATCAAAGGATACCATCAGAAACCAAGACGCTTCAATCTTGATTTTGATATATGATAAACGTCTTGCCAAAGTACAGCCTGAGTTTATCAATTATTCAAACTTTCTTTTGGTACCTCTTGTTATAAACCATGCAGTGGATTTCATGATAAACTTAGTATCATATGTCTAAACATTATTATAGATTATTTCACATTACATTCAAGCAACTAGTACCAAAACTTTTTGAATCATAGATAAGTTAATACACTGTCTCCAAAAGAACAATGAACCAGAATTTGTCTAAAAAGGAAACCAGAAATCTCAAATATTCCTTCTAAAGAGGGAATAACAAAAAGGTATCTATAAGATGCCAAAAAATAACCAAGGTACTTAAACAACAATCTAAAATGTCCATTGCCTTCTACTTCAACTGGATCGCCATTTCCCACATAGAAGTATTTTTCACCAGTCAGTTTGGGCTTTATGTAGATTGAGCAGCCCTGCAATTGAAATCCATCCAATAAGGTGCTTTTTAGGAGCTTGAAGTTAAATTTACTTCACAAAACAGACTTAAACAAGGCCACTTACCCTTCTTTGCCAAGCCAAATAGCAAATTTAGGACAGTTCCTTTTCTCAAGTGATCCGGTCTTTTCCACAAAAGAAGCATTTTGGCACAATAAGGCTTTCTTTGTCACTGATCACAGCAGTTAACCAGCAGCAGGTTTCTTCAATAGACCTTCAACAGTCTTTGCAGAAGGCCTTTTCATTATTCTGAATTCTTGCCCTTCCCAGGTGAAGAAAAAAAAAATTTGAAAAATGAGCACTCTCTCTTTTGTAGAATTCATCTTTTCCTCCTCATAACACTGAGAAATGAGCTCGTTTAAAGGAGTCCATTTTATTCGGATGACCAATTATAGGAAGTCTATTGTCCATTACTGAGAAGGGAAGAGGAATTCATAACCAAAATGGACTAAAAGGTCATCTTGGTAAACGCCTTACCCAGCGGCCTTTCAGTCTCTTTTGCAATCTGACGAGGACATGCTAAGAATTATGTTCCGAACACCACCGATTGCCAGCAAACTTCATGCGAGGTTAATTTTCCTAAAAAGTTGTTCCTACTTCGGCTTTTGTCATCTTGAACATAAGCCCTCTCCAGCTCAGGCAAGGATTAGTTTTGACCATTTCCTTTTCAGCTTGAGACAGAGGTCTCGAACATTGTTCTGGGACTCCTTTCTGCGATGAATCATCAGACCTAAGGCGATTTAGAACGCTCCCACTTTCTCATTACTGAACCCATTTGAACATCAGTGCTCGTATCAGTAAGAGGAGGCAGGTTCGGTCCCATCCTGAATTGCAAAGATCCAAAAATTCCATATCAGCCCAGAAAAGGTCATAATATCTGATTTCAAGAAAACTCAAAATTTGATCCCTCAAAAAGTTTTAGGAACACAATCAGGATTAAATGACATGTTAGCTGCAACATCGGAGAAAAATAAACAAATAGATAAGTATAAGCTCACCAATCCACAAATAAAACAATTCACATAAGTGAGAGATCAAAAATGGGAAAATAAAGTACAGGACACAACATTTTAATATTCTTCATCTTTGGAGTAAAACATTAACTTGTAATTAGTATCTCACGCGCATTTTTTTCAAAATATGTTGTAACATAGTCCATGACAAATAATAAATCTTCCTTTGTCCGATAAAATTCTTTGTCATGGAAATAATCAAAACAAATTATCACATACTTATTTGCAAACATTGTATTCCAAAACTCAGCCAGAATAGCAACCCTTTCCTTTGGGCCGATTTAACTATCCGTCACGAATTTTTAATTTACACCTGTCTAATATTCTTAAAATAAATTTCAATTCAAGCCAATAGATTGTCACTTTGGGTGACTTATTTGATCAAATCAATTATTTTAACCCAAATATCATAAACACAATAGGACTTAATCACTCCAAAATTTAATTTCTCAAGTCGACAAAATTATCATTTAATTGTAATTAAAACAAAACAATTGCAATTAAAATGAATTTGATTGTCTAAATATTTAATAATCTAAAATTATTAGCCCTTAAAAATAAAAAATTAAATCAGTTCTTTTAAAAAGTCCACTAAATTAGAGGACTAAGTTATAAAATAGACTTAAATAAATTTGAATTAAATAAATTTCGGGAGTTCTTAAATTTTAATAAATATATGTCCATGGTCTTAGACAAAAAGAAAAACAGAAAATTAGGGGCCTAATCTGAAGTTTACAGAAAATTTTAGGGGCCTAATCTGGAAGTACAGAGAAATTTAGGGGCCTAATCTGAAAGTTACAGGAAAATTTAGGGGCCTTAATTGAAATTTTTCCATTCCCTAACCTTTAAACCAAAAACATGAGAGACAGCTCCTTTCCGCCGACTCTCTCCAAAGAACAAAAATTGGAGGATCCGACCAGCAAAATGTAAAATACCCACCGACGTGAAAATCAGGGGTCCAAACCACATGATTGAATCAAAAGAAAAACACAAAAAACACTTAAATATTCAAAACCTCTTACCTTGTTCTTCGTATTCCCCAATGAGAACAAAAATTTTTTTTTTATTAAACCAAAACCCTCCAATCCGTAAAACAGCAAGGAAAAAACAAAAATAAAAAAACATTATTGAAAAATCAATCGAAAATCTAGCAATTATGCCACAAGCTCTGATACCACTTGTTATGAATTAATCTCAAAAATCCACAAATAAACTAGATCGTGCAAAACCACTAGATTCAACCAATAATAGATGAATAAGAAAAAGGTTGCGTACCTGACATTTGGTTGTTCGTCGATCTTGGATATGTAGAAACATTAGGTTTGCAGCTCTTCCAGAAGATTGAAGAAATCGATTTTAGCGGAAGCAGTACTCGAAGGGAACGTAAAACTGAAATCGTATTTCAACTCCTCTGGAGACACGACCTTATATACCTGTAGACGTATGTACCAATTCCTATTCGTCCTTTAACAAATCGAAATTATATAATTGGTCTCTTACACTTAATATCTATTTAATTAGTTTGAGACCCAATAAGTTTCAATTATTCACCAATTCCAAGGACCCACATTTGAAAAAATTGACTTTACCATAGACTGCTTGTACATATTTAATTTAATATTAAGCCCACAATAGAAAATTAAATCCACAGACTATCTTTTATTACTGGACGCTTCCAGCTTTTGTCTTCACCATTTTCGGAAACCTTAATAAAATCTAAAATAATAAAAGGAAAATTCTAATATAAGAGTTATAATCGAGGAAATGTATTCACACTTCATTTTATTAGTTAGGTTTGGTTACTAGCTGCTTAACTAAACTTTATCAAACTCAACTATATTTATTATATAATTTGTTTCTTTATTTATTTATATTTCTAATTTATAATTTTATAAGGCTTCTAATTATTTGTAAATGATATTTTAATAATTAATTAATAAAATAATTAATAATAATACTAAAAGTTTTTTCATTACCACCTATTAAGGATAACAACTAATTTAATTCCTTTTATTAAGCATATTTTTGCCGAAAATTCGTATTTCATTTTCTCTATTAAAACTAGAACTATCCAAATTCTTTATTCGTCGCACATATTCAATACATAGCCTATCCATCGAGCACATTCTCAATCAAGGCTGAAAATTTCCCGTCCGCCATAACCATATTCATCCAATCATATCCCATCGCTATTCTCAGTAAACTCAACGTCCACGATGCATTTCGTCATTGCTAAAAATTTCCATTCTAATCAAATTTCATTTAGTGATGTTGCAAACAACATAATTATCGATATTTAAGTTAGTCAGCTTATTAAGAATCATTTTCAAAATAATTATTTATATAAAAATTTCTCAATTTAACTCACATAACAAACGATTTAAAATTCTTATCCTCCATGTCAAGTGTCTTCTAATCATAATTATAGTTTCATGTAATTTATTTGACAATTGTTCTAAAACTAATTTGCAATACATTTATTCTAAAATCCTAAAACCAATTAACTAATTCCTATCCAAAATCCTAAACCAATTAACTTAATTTCTATCCCGCTATCGCAATTACCGCAAATAATCAATTTTTTAATTTATTTACAAAAGACTAAAAAATTCTTACATATAAGCCTAATTTCAATAACCTCATTTTATATTCAATTTTAATGTTACTTAAATTTACACAATTAAATTCATTAATTTATATTCAGGAATTTAGGGACGAAAATTGTGAAGTTGAGTCTTAGAGTGTTACCGATCGAAAATCGGACTTACGATTCTGAAATCTGCGCGAAGAGGAGGTTCATTTGCCTCTGCAAGGGGCCTCACCGGCCTGGTCATTTGGACCGCCGCCGTCTACGTTGGGCGGGGACCGGAGAATGGATCTTGCCCAGAAATTTGCCACGAGTTCATACCATTCGCTCAGAATTCACCAAGGATTCCATTTTTCGGCGTTAGTTTAGTGAGATCAGCCCTATAGTTGGCCAAAACGGCGCTCAACAGTAGCTATAGGGCATCAATGGCGCAGTTCCCTCAAAGACGAAGGCAACCCGCAGCTCACCTACGCAGCCAACCAGTCCGCCGGAGTGTTCAGAGGAGGAGGCACGAACTGAGCCCAAGTGGCGATTCGGAGACATGGAGGTGCTGCTGCGTCGCCCGCCCAAGGAGAATCGCAGCTCGCTCGCCTGCTTGCGTTCTCCAGAAAAACAAGAACTGAAAAGAGGGGGGGACACTGCAGGACCAATGGTGGGTGGCGCGATGGAGGAGGAGGTTCGGTCGGCTTCAGTGGCCGGAAACGAATGAGAAGGAGGGCACGACGCTCGGTTGTTGGTGGCGCACGTCCTGGCGCTTGCAAGAAAAGGAAGAGAAGAGAGAGAAAAAGGATGTAGGAGGAGATTGGGTCTAGAGAATTCAAGGCCCATTTTCCGGTTTGATTTCGGATCAGGTTTGCGTCCAAATGGCGATTTTGACTCGATTTTTATTTGGTTTACTGGTTTGTCCACTTATTTTTGAAAAAATTCAAAACTGATTTACGGGTCCGATTAGTTTAATAATAAAAATATTTTCCGTTGATTTCTTGGTTGGTGTATAATTAATTAAAATTTTTTAATGAAAAATTTTTGAAAATAATTTTCGGGTTGTTGCAGTTACGGCTTAGATTATCTCGTGCTATTATAAAAAAAAAAAAAAAAAAGAAATTTCTATAGAAAAAAAGAGAATAAGTTATTATAATAGTTACTATAATTAGATTTTAATGGGACGTGCATCATATTAAGAATTATGCACAGCTATTAAAAAAAATTTATTGTGAAGTTCATTGTGCTATTTAAAATTAGGAATTTATTAGCCTAACTTATCGAAAATAATCCAATTTTATAAGTTTACAAATTTTACTCCTATTTGATTTTCTATTAATATTTATTCAATTTTGCCTTTGTAATTAAATACATTCAACTGCAATTAGGATGCAATGCAAATAAAAAAATATTTTCATTCATTTTCTAAATTTCATCGATATAACTCAGATAAAAAATTTAAAAGATAAAATTTTAAAAAAACATTATGTAGTCGACACCAATTAACATTTCAATTGGTTTAGAATTAGGATTTACAGTGCCACTATATGAGGAAAAACTTATTTTAAGTCGGGTCCATGTCATAGTTAGTGTTGTCAACACTTTTTATCGAATTGGGAATTTGTTCAATTTTAAATTAGGGACTTCTTGAACCCTTTTTATAATTAAATTTGTTTTATTTCATCTATAATATTACTAATTATTAAATTATTAAGTCTCGAGTATTAAAAATATATATATTAAGAAAGGTGTATTAATATTGGAGTGGACAAAAAAAAATTGGTTAAATTTAATAAAAATTTTTGCCCTCTAAGGAAAATATTATTTTGATAAAAAGAATTCTTTAATCGGGTGATTTTTTTTTTTTGATTTCTATCTTAAATTCAAACCCAAAATTAAATTAATATTTTATTTTATTATTAATATTTTAGCTTGCTATTCTTTACTGTGTAAATAGTATTAATTATTTTATAGATAATTGACGTTAGTAAAAAAATCTAAAAAAGTGTTCAAATAAAAAACTATTAACTAATAAAATGATAAATAATAAATAATAAAATTGATATTTATAACTTATCTATCTGACTTAATTCTTTAACATACAAATTCTAAAAAAAAAAAATAATTACAAAAAAATCCAATTAAAAGAATTTTAAAAATCCGTAGTTATTTATTTAAATTTTTATTTACTCTCATAGTTAAAAATTATATAGACTTTTACGATAATTATCTTAATATGAAATTATTAAAATCATAATTATAAAAATTAACAATTATATATGTTTAATTCTTATAAAAAAAATCACAGACACAAATTTCATTTCTTTGCTATAAAAAGGTTTAAGTAATATTATTTTACATTCAAAAACTTTTTCTTCTCCGTTTGTTTTACGTGTCTTAAGTTCAGAGGTGGGTATATGTTTCTTGGCTATTATTTAATTTTATTTTTCCATCGTGTTTCCAATTATAAATGTTGTTTTACATTTTGCATGTTAATGCTTTTTTTTTTTTATTAAAAATCATTCAGTTTATCATGACAGACGAAATTTTGGCTTCAGCAGTATCTCAATAATATGACATGGATAAAAACTCCATGTACTATGATTCAAATGGCTCAATTAAGAAACCAAAAATAGAAATGATGGGATCCGTAATCTACTTGGCTATTGCAACCTTAAATTCGAGCTTTCCATTGATTTTCCTCTTTTATAATTTTTTTAATTTTAATGTTTTGATGGGGCAAATGAGAAATTTGGCTCTAAATATTAAAAGATTTACCACATTCAAAAACCCCATCTGCTATTTCGGATGTCTTGAGATCAGTTGACGATTAGCTGTCAAACTGCCGAAATTTTGAAACTCTGACTGTTGCTGGCCACATTACAACGAGAGAGGAAGTGGTCTGCGCCCTCACAACAAATGGCATCCTTCCAAGGTTTCCAGTCAGACGGTTATGGCTCTTTTCTTTGTGTCCAAATTCTTGGTTCTTGGTGCGTCTGTTTGAGCAAAACTAAAGTACCTAGTCTATTACTTAATGATTCATAAGTCTCCTGATTCTCATAAAACAATAATTTGGGAAAGCTCTTATTTCAAATAGAAATCCTAGCTTACATTCTCAAGTTTCAAGCCTGATTAAGGTTTAGCTATATTATTTTTAAGTTAGTCACCGCAAAACCATAGCTAAAAGGTTTAAAAATTAATTCACATATAATTATCATCGCTTGTAGTTTATCCTGGGTCGCTTATATAATATTGACAGTGCTTTTAAATAGCTTTTGAAATTTTTCATTTACATAAAAAGGAAAATTTCTTGGGCAAAAAGAGTTTTTTTTGCTTTTGCCAAATTGGATATGAGTAAAAACATTATGGATAGAATGGAGTGAGTATGCTTTGAAAGAACGTGATGCTTAAATTGGTTTTGATCTTTCCTGGATGGGATAGTTAATGAGGATGTGTTTCTAACAGTGTCTGTGAACCGACACAATAAATTTTTGTCTAACACAGAGGTCTTAAGAACAGGGGATCCCTATATCCCATATATCTTCTGTTTTGGTACAAAAAGTTTTTTCAAAAGTTTACCTTCGAAAAGCGGAGAACAATGGACCTTGGCATTGAAATAGTAAATTATCCGGTCAAGGGGCTCCTCCTATTTTACCAAATAGTTTCTTTCTAGAATGGTTACTTGTATTTTTGGAAAGGGTGAACTTTGATTCAAAGCTAGCACTTTGATCTTCTCAGATGTCCCCAAGGGATTATGAAAGAAGGTCGGCTAAAAAAATAAAATTTCTTGACAAGTCAGAGATTTCGCATTTTAGCAGGAATACAGCTGTGGGAGGTTATCAAGCATTGCATTTATCGTTTGTCACTATTCAGATTCCTACGAGAAATTTCAGCTCTTGTGCGTCGGGGGTTAACGGTTGGACAGAATTTGTGATTTTTGATGGGCGAACAGGGATTGAGTCTTACTCGAAACCATAAATATTTTTCCGATTTAAAATCCTTAAGGAGGGAATTTCATTACTTTTGTCACTCTGCATTATCTTGTAGGAGCAGCAATTCTGTTCTCGAAATTCAGCTAGATTTAGCTTGAGTTTTGTTCTGCCGAACCATATTGAGTGAGAAAGTTGTCCTGACTCCCTCCGGCAGTTCTATCGCATTCTGAAAAAAAAAAAGAAAAAAAAAAAAATTCATGAAGTTATTAACTAAAAATAATAAATTTTAATGTACTATTACCTGACAGGAGGCCTTTAAACTGGTTGCCAATTTAAAAGATAATGCTTTTGAGAGATAGGTGGCCTCACATATATGTGGAAGAAGTTTACTACCATTGATAAGATTCTCAACTCAAATCTAAAAATCTCCAAATCTTTTAATACTATATAGATTAAGTTTTAGACAAATAATAGGACTCTGAAACAAAATACAGTAAAAAAAAATATAATCGTTAGAAATTTAAATATCTAAGCGTATTAAAGTACATAAAATGAATTTTAATCTTTGCTACTAATTATAGATCGTTTATTTTATTTTTTTTTTTGGACATTATTTTTAAGTAAGAAAAGTATTTTTTATTATATGTATAAATAGGGAACCATGAAAGGGGAACATTTGAATTGTCAAAATTACTTTTAATTAATTTTTAGATAATTTTAATTATTTATTTATAGAATTTAATATGTCTGATCTCCTCAGAAGATTCAAACTATTATGTTTAGTTATGTATAGAAAAATTTTTAAAGTAAATAATAATAAATCATAAAAACTAAATTAGATAATGATGTGTGGATAGCATATGTTAATAAAATAGAAACAAAAATTACCGATTTAAATTATATATTTTATTATTGAGCCATAATTTAGGGATGATTTCTATTCGTATATGTAAATTTTTGACTTTCAATCATTAATATTTGAGTTATTTTATATGATTTTTATAATATTTCTAAAACGAAAATCCGAATTTGAAGAATAATATGCAAAATTTATTTTGAAAAAAATTAACATCAGTTGGAAATTAGAGAGTAAAAAATTGCCATCTTTCTTAAACTTTACCAATTAAAAATGGTGTTGTAATAATTTATTGTTTTTTTAAAACACTTAACTTAAACTATGTAGATACATCAAACAAAGTGGGCTTAAGAGGGTTATGTGAATATTTGAAAGACTCGTTAGAAGTCCAAATGTTAACCCAGTTGTCTACTGAAAAAAACAAAAATAAAAATATTATACTAAATATAAATCATTTTTATAATGCACCTGCGGCTCTCTCTTTCGCCAAAACCTAATATAGAAAAAAAATACTCTCTTTCTTCCTTTATGGACCAGCCACCCGTCGTTCACCGCTTTTCCCTATTTTTTTCTTTTATTTTAGCCAACAATAAATTCTTCAGATCTAGTAATAGATCTGAGGTTTATTTCTACTATCTTAGGATTTAGTTTACCCATAATCTTTGTGAAAAATTTTTTGCTCTTTAGATATAAAAGTTTAATGATTATATTAGTTATACACGTATTATTTAGTAGAATTTTTTATGTCTTAACGTCTATGTTATTTGATAGGGATACGTTATGACAGTGAAAAAAAAGTGCAGACTTCCCCCTCCAAATAGAAGGACAAAAAAATTTGAATGTAATCGAATCGAGAGCTATTGAAAGACTAGAAGGTCTATAGTGGATTATGAATAGCTACCGAGAGCGGAGCAAGTCGATCGGCCATACAGCCACCAAATATTATGCTTGTCAAACCGTGATCAGATACTTTAATTAAGATTGTATTTTTATTCTTTATATACAGATAACTATTATCTACGACTATCTATATAAATAATATAGAACTTATAGGATCTGTATCCACAATCGTGGTATAACAGTTCCTCTTAATGAAATATTATAGTTGATTTCTTCTTAAAAAAATTTCAAAGAAAAATGTTAAAATAGTTAATTGTTCAGTAATTACTGGCTTATATTGTGGATATAATTAGATGATTCTACATCGCAAAAATTCAGAGATAACGCCAATATCATTACAAAAGCTATTTAATTATTTTTGCTTAAAAACCTAATTTGACATTTATGAATTAGATAATAACACTTTGTTATATTAAAAAGATCGGGAAGAATCTGATTTCTTGAAAAATGAAGTTAATATATTTTTATAATATAATATAGTTATTATAGGCCTTAACACTGATTTTGAGAAAAAAAAATCTATATTTGAAATTTTCAAAAAATTATTTTTTAGACCAAACAAAAAAAAAATTATATTGTTTTAAATAGTTAAAACTAAATTTAAGTTTCTCGGGGAAATAAAAATACTGAAAAAATTATTTTTCATTAATTTTTAATATTGAAGAAATCTAAAAGAAAATTAATTAAAGAAAAATAAATTATTGGCCAAGAAAAAGGAAGGGCTAAAACACAAGAAAAAACTTTCGGAAAAAAATATTTACAAACTCCAGAAAAGAGCCTACTAAAATTTGCCAAATCACATGTAAAAATTGTTTCCATCGCACAAACTCAATCAATTCTGCTAATATCATCATTGCTCCTCAGTTTTCTGAGGTCGACCGGACCAAAAACAGTATGTTAGTCTTTTCGACAAAGTCAACATCTACATCTAGCAAAAACAAAAGTTATTTCTACAATCAAGCTAGGTATCAGAACTCTTATACGGAATATAATTAGAGTTAATGACTATTTCGTTACTTACTGAAATTATTTATTTAGGGTTATTGCCCAGATTTTGGGACAGGGCTCACTGAAGGCTTAAATTATTTTGGGTTAATTTTTTATTGAGTCATCAGTTTGGATTATAATTTATTGTTAGTAATAAGAATTTTGATCTTACTTGCAAACAGTTCTTAGAGAAATTTGTTGATTATCAATTGTTGGGTTTTTTAAAAGCTCCATGAAACACAAAAATACATGACTTAATTCTCTCCCCTAAATATCTGCACGTTTCACATTGGCTCAATCATGATTTGATAGTTGTCAGAGTAATATAAAAGTTATTTCTGTTTCTATTAGTATTGTGCTAGCACTAGGAATTCAGCCGTCTTTGACTTTTCTTTATAGGCCGTTATTAAATGTAATGAATATATATTAATATCAAATTATAATATCCATCATTTCTTATAAAGCTCCTGCTCTGATTATTTTTCTTCATTTATACGTCTATAATTTGATAAAAATGTCTAAAGTGCTGTGAAATGTCTTTAGACAATCCAATAATTCACAATATTCAATGTTGCTTTGGTTGACATAAATTCATATTAATTCAAGGTAAATATAATAATGTCTTTTTAAACCTGGAAATTCAGGATAATCAGAGATTTTTGGGTATTTCATTTTAAAGCGATGTTATTTTTTATAGAATTTTTTAATGTGATGGGCTTGCTATATTAATTAGTGGGGCTATTTTAGTTTTGCGAGAATAGAACTGAGAAATAAATTACAATATAAAACTTGTTAGAGCAATTAGAATTTTTAATGTGGGCTGCTATTAATTGTGGGGCTATTTTAGTTTGCGAAAATAGACTGAATAAATACAATATAAGAATTGTTAGGAGCAATTGATAAAATGGAGCAATCAATAGAATAGGATGAGCAGTAGATTGGTTTGAGCAATCAATAGAATAGAAGGAGCAATAGATTGGTCTGAGCAATCAATAGAATAGTCCGAGCAATCAATAGAATGAACTGAGCAATTAATTAAATAGACTGAGTAATTAATAGAATAGATCGAGCTTTATTCAAACCAGCTCAAATAGTTGTTACGCTTGGTCAAAGAGTCATTAAGAACATTTAACCATGTAATAATGCAAGATTCTTGCTTGACATTTATGATCGCGATTTTTGCTACGCATTTATATATTCGGTTACAATAGGAGGTACATTATAAATATTTGTATCACATCCTATTAAAGGATACCTTACATCTTAATAGTAATTCCAATATTCATTTGAGTTTTCTAGATTTCACTTCAATCAATTAGGTGCAGTGAGCGTGGAACACACCTCAGTTTTTCAGCAATTCTCTCGTAACAACTATCTCAAAAATGGCGTCCAATGAATCTCAAAATCTACTTGTTGAAACCCAATGTAGGAACGGAGTCTCCTCCAAACCTGACTTCAAATATTGTAACTCTTCCCCATGGTCATGCTCAAGGTGACGTTACATCTGCTTCGAATCCTCTTCCCATGATAGTTCCACAGGTTGCGAAAGCCCTAACAGAGGCATACAACAACTTTGCATCAATTCTAAAATGATTTATGTGTTCTCAGCCTTCTTCTCAACCTTCCCAACAACACCACTATTCACTTAAAAATAGGAAGCGAGTTGTTAGGGAAGAAGAGGAAGAACAAGCATACATGGCAGAAGAAACTGAGTCATCTTGGAGGACATAAAAAACATACAGCAGGAATAATACAAATGTTCCAAAAGGGGAGAGCAAAGAAAACTTCTGAGTAAGAATCAGAGGGGTGAGCAAAGAAAACTTCTAAGCAAGAATCAGAGGGGTGAGCAAAGAAAACTTTCGAGTAAGAATCAAAGAGATTCTTAAAGAATATAGAGTGGAAGGAGATCGCAGTGATTATGGCTTAGGAATGATTCCCCATTATCGCGAGAAATACTAGAAGTATCTTTTCCTTCAAAGTTCAAGATGTACATACGATGACACAACAGATCCCAAAAGTCACCTAGCTAACTTCAAGACAATAATGCACATTTAGACAACTACAGATATGCTATTATGTCCAAGCATTTACAGCAACTTTGAAGGGATCAATTGATGAATGGTACCAAATGCTCAACACAGGATCAATTGCATCTTTTGCTCAACTAGCTTCTGCTTTCAATTTGTCATATGTCTCCCGAGCAAAAAAAAATCTCATTAGGCCTGCTTGATCTGAAAAGGGATGATTGAGAATCACTTAAGGAGTATGTTAATAAATTCCAGAAATTGGCTATGCAAATTGAGGACCTAAATGCTGAAGTGGCTGTTAGTGCCATGTTAAAAAATTATAAGTGTGGAAAATTGTTTGATTCCTTTAATATTGATCCTTCGCTTTCTTTTACAGAATTAAAATTAATGTTCCGAGAAAACAACTATGCTCAACTAGATGAGGCTTAGAAAATCTAGCAAGCATAGACAAAAGTTCCACACGAACACAATGATTCAATAAGAAGATGATCACCTACAAGATTCAGTGGATTGCACTTTGCTCAGGCAAATTACATATCCAGAACACCATATTCTTGAGTAAGAAATGTTGAAGAAAAACAAAAGAATAAAGAAGTTACTGATTACAATTGATCATCCCAATTATACCAACTTGCTCATCCAAATTGCACTATCTTTTGATAAAAAAGGGAACAAAAGTACAAAGCAAAATGGCAGAAGCTATAAAATTAGTGCGCATAACATTCAAAATCGTGATACTAAGTAAGCTCAAGATAATCTCTAACTCAAAATCAAAGTCCTTAAGAAAGAGAAATAAGAAATTTTATTGGAATATATATATATATATATATATATAACCCCTTCAAATTGGGGGAACGTCAAGAATGGCCATGTTAGGGTCATTATCTTGCCCAACCTATTCAACTTAGGAGAACATCAGAAATGGCTATGTTAGGGTCATTCTCTTGCCCAACCTTATCTGGACTCAACTCTTGTCCATACTGATATGATCATGCCTAGAAATCACGCTCCAAGTTATTGATAGAGCTAGCCACTTCTATTCGCGCAAGCTCCAAAAGTCATATCAATTAAAGATGGGGCTTGAATTGACAGCTGAAACTAAAAAAGTGCATAAATTTTTAAAAAAGCAATTGACAATTAGGGCAAATGTGGAAGAGTAACATAACTTTTTAAAAAGCAATTGACAATTAGGGCACACGTGAAAGAGTTACAAGTGTTCGGCCAAAATAGATTGGTCTGAGCAATCAATAGAATGAGATGAGCGATAGATCAGTATGAGCAATCAATAGAATGGGATCAGCAATATAATGGTTTGAGCAATCAGTAAAATGAGATGAACAATAAATTAGTCTGAGCAATCAATAGAATGGACCGAACAATAGAATGGTCCAAGCAATTAATTAAATATATCGAGCAATTAATAGAATAGACTGAATGTTATTCAAACTAGTTCAAATAGTGGTATCGCTCGGTCAAAGAGTCATTAAGAGTCATTTAAACATGTAATTAATGCTCAAGATTCTCGCTCAACATTTATGACTGAGATTTTTTCTAGACATTTTTATCTTCGATAACAATAAGAGGTACACTATAAATATTTGTATCACATCCCATTAGAGGACATCTTACATTTTAATAGCAGTTCAAATATTCTCTTGAGTTTTCTAGATTTTACTTCTATCAAGAATATTTGTGTGCAGCGCAATATATATTTTTGTGATCACTTGTGTAATGGGTTATGCACCTATAATAAGCCAAGTAAGACGGTGAAAAGTGTAAGCCTAATCCAATAGGACTTGTGAAAAATTTTATAAGGACTAGTGCTAAAATTTTTTATTAAAAGATATATTATAATGGTGAAATTAACTACTGTGATTAATAATTCTATCATAGGTTAAAATCTACAATATATTTAAATGTGGGAATAGGGTGGGAATACTAGGGTTTTAATAGTGCCTTTAATGAAATTTAGAATATGCTAATACAATCTTAGTCATAGCCAATTAGAAATATATTTTTTAGTAGATTGGATATATTTATAATTTTTTTTAAAATAAATATGTATAGATAATTAAACATTTCAAAAATTTAAGTTTTACCGTTTTAATTTATTTTTAGTAGATTGGATTAGGAACATTTAAAATTTTATATTTTAAAATAAATATTTGATTATATTTTAATTATAATTTGAAATTTTTTATTTCAGAGAGAAATAAAAAAAGCAAAAAGTATATTCTTTGTATTAATATTCTTTTTTCATTATATTTGTATGATTTGATTGGGTATATTTTTAATAAATATATTTTCAAATAGAATATACATAATATTTTATTTAGGAGAGGTAAAAAAAAAAGAAAAAAAGTATATTATTGATATTAATATTTTTCTTTATGTTTGTTTGATTTGATTTGGTATATTTTTAAAAAATAAATTTTTAAATAGAATACACTTAATTAAAACCTTCAAAACTTTTAATTTTTACTTTTCAAAATTTATTTTAAATAAAATGAATATGAGATTGGCGAAAATTTTAAAATTTTAATTTTAAAAATATATATAATATTTTATTAATATATTTATATATCGATATATATTGAAACCTTTTTTATTAGGTGAGTTTTAAAACGAGTTTTATTTTTAATAATAATTTTTTATTTTTTTTATTTTCTTTTTCGTTATTGAATAATTTGTACCTGTTATCATTTGAATTTAGTATAAGATTTATATCTCCCTTACAATAAATAGATGGCGTTTTGATGATTAAACATTTTTAATTTTCTTAATATTTTTTTACATTCTAAATTTGTTTGACTTGAAAAAAATAGTGTTTAGAAATTGTATTTGAATAAATTTACAAATTATTTATAATTTATCTAGTGCTATATATATTTATTCTTTCAATATTTAAATATATTAATCAACGCATACTCTCTATGTATTTTATTTTCAAATACATACCTAAATAAAAGAAAACACTCAAAATATTACCGAAACATTCTTCTAGAGATCTTTCTTAAAAAAAACAAAAAGAAAACAAAAATGAAATATTTTATTTGTTTGTCTGGGTTATATATGTAGAAAATGAATTTCCTTATAAAGTATTTGATGATTTTCTTATCCCATTAAAAAAAATAAAAGAGAGAAAAAAAAAAAAAAAGAAAATGTCATTCTCACTACGTTTTTTTTTCCCCTCCATTAGCAGCTTTTGCCTTGAAGCTTAAAAATATTTTCCGTATCTCAGTTTAATTAGCATGATTTTTCATTGTTCTTTTAAAAAACAAACTTCGAAATCTAATTTCACCTGTCTTCTTTAGTTGAGGAACAAATTGATTGTTTGAATCTTCTAGCTAATTTGTAACTTTTAAAGACTTGTAACCCACTCAACATATTTTGGCCCATAATTATATATATTATAATTTTTACGACTTTCAGAATTCCCTCATTATTTTATATGATTTTTGCTAACATTTAAAAATATATATGATAGAAAATTTTAAAAAATATTATTTACAGATGATAATCAAATTATAAAATAAGGTAGATTTAAGAATCGTATAAACTCTTCAAAAGATTTTAGTAAAGTCCACAACTTAACAGTTGAATAATATAACTATCAAATCTCTTGTGTGAGAGTGATTGCAAATTCAATTATTAGTTGATTGTTGACTGTCTAAAATTTTATATAAATTATAGATATGTAAAATTGGTGTATTTGAATCTATTATAGCAATTAAAATTTGTGCTTTTTTGTAACTTTCTAATTAGTCAGTATTTCTGTTTTTAAGTATAGCATCAACTAAAGTTTTGAACACGTTAACTATAGAAGTGTGATATAATTAAATGTGTTTAGCCTTTTGCAGGACATAAAAATTGAGACGTGATAAAAAAATACAGGACTTCAAAATCTATTTTTATAAATTTTGTGCTGCTATTTATTTCTATTTTTTATTCTAATTCAATTTTCAATGTCACTAATTTCAATGCAACTACCCTAACATCATAAATATAGAATCAATGATTGTAGGATAGAACAATAGTGTTTATACTATATTCAATTTTGATAGTTTTATACTAATGTTTTGTATTTTTTTTTTTTTTTTTTGCTAAAGGCATTCAGTTGGTGACTGTGGAACATAAAGTCACTGACCGGTGGCAGTGGCTGTAAGTGAACGGTGAGTAGTTGTATGGTTTTTTTTTTTTTTTTTTACTAGAAGCATTCATGTACTGTGGAAAATAAAAGTCACTACCGGTGGCAGTGGCTGGTAGTGAACGGTGAGTAGTTGTAGTGGCTACTAATGATCAATAAATTAAAAAAAATATAAATTTATAAGGTCGAAATAAGTTTGTCAAAGTCCAGACAATATTTTACGTTCTTGAAAATGAGAAGTTATTTTCCTTAAAAATGACTTAATATTCGTTTGATCAGAAAAATATTTTCTGTTGACTTATTTTCCCAAACAACGAAAAATTGTGAAAAATATTTTTTTGCAAGTTATTTTACGGATACAAACGGAGTCTTGATGTATGTTTTATATGTATTTTTTTCTATAATGTTACTTCTACAAATATGTATTACTATATAATATATAATCTAATTTTATATTATTCACTCTTTTGAATTTGAACAGTTACCATAAATCAATATACTTGAAATTTCTATTGAACAATTAAGTGATGATGTTTATTGCTTATAGTTATTGGAATTCATTTAAATTTAAAATTGTAGATTTAAATTAATTTAATTAATTAATTTAAGTTAATTTAGTTATATTTTTAAATTAAATTAATTTGGTACTTTTGTACATAGATTTGGGCTGAATTATGGATGAAAATCGAGACGATGTCAACAAAAAATATCATTAAAATATCAATAGTTTAGTTGATGTATTTAGTTATTGTATATTAATGATGTCAATGAGATCAAATCATAGACAATATATTATTATCCTTTTTGATAGTGAAGGCATGACCTCGGGTTATCGAAACGGGGCTACTTTGGAATCTCCTCACAATAAGCGTATTCCCACAAACCTTCCTACAGAGACCAAGGGAGGCGTCTATTCCTGTTCCTCCTCCTCCTCCTCCTCCCCTCCCCCCGGGCCGGCGAACCTCTAGATATCCAAGCCTACTTCATGGGTAAGTATAGGGCTAACTGCAGCCTTCAATCTGATGTTGCCTAGCCACGAGATGGCTCACCATTGTCTCTTTCATGCGGATGCTTGCTTCTTTGATTGCATGGATGATCTGGCGAGGAAAGATATCATAAATTAATGTCTTTTTCAAGCACTGAATGCCAATAACATCATCTTTGGTCAGATAACCAAGCTGAAAGGTGCCTATACCGTGATGGAACTGCAGAAGATCCATATGGAGGACGCTTTAAAAGGTGCTGAAGTTTCTATGAGGGAGTAGGAGGCTCAACATAAAGCAAAGCTTGCTGCTTGTGATGTTGAGCTGGAGAAGTTGAGAGAGGAGAACTAAGACTTGCTCAATAAGAACAAAGATCTTGAGGGCAAGGTAAAAGAGATGGGTGAGGAACTGTCGGGGCTTCAGGATCAAGATGGGTCTGTGGCGGAGGATATAATGGAGGCATGTTTGAGCCTTAGGGCGAACATCCTAACTGAGATAAAGACTAGATGCCCTCAGTCAGATTAGAGTTGGGCGAACTATGTATACCCTGATGGGGATGATGAAGATGAGGAAGAAGGGGATGTTGGGGGTGATACCCTCGCATGAGCTCGCGATGCCGGTGACTCGCCTCCTCTGAGGGTGGATATCAAAGTATCAGCTGACATCCACCTTGTTCTTCTAAAAGGCGGGGCACGATTGAGGACGTGCCTTCTGGGCAAGATATTTAATTAGATTAGGGCGAAGCATGTTGTATTTAGAATTGAGTAAGGAAACTTTTTGTAACTTATCCCTGAATAGGAGAATCTTAGAGACTATCTATGTAAACACTTATGTTTATTATTAATGAAAAGAAATTTTTGACTATTGTTCATGTGTTATGTTTGCCTCCCTTGAATTCTAAGTATTTTTTGTGGCATTCAATATTATACCGCAACTAAGTATTTTTGTTATTTTTTTGTCAAATTTCGAACCTGAGTGTTTTAAAATCTGAGCGATGTACGTCCGAACTGATGGACTTAGTTAAAAGACTGCTTAAATCTTGATTTGGCGAACTATTTATTATTGAACTGATGGATCAAGTTAAAGGACCGCTTAAGTCCTGATTTGGTGAACTATGTATTGTCCAAACTGATGGACTAAGTTAACGGGCTGGTTAAGTCTAAATTGGAGAACTATGTATCATCCGAACTGATGGACTAAGTTAAAGGATCGCTTAAGTCCAAATTTAGCGAGCTATATATTGCTCGAACTGATGGACTAAGTTAAAGGACCACATAAGTCAAAATTGGAGAACTAATGTATTGTCCAAACTAAAGGACTAACTTACAGGACCATTTAAGTCCATTTTGGAGAACTATATACTGTCCGAACTGATGGACTAAGTTAAAGGCCACTTAAGTTCTGATTTGGCGAACTATCTATTGTCCGAACTAATGGACTAGGTTAAAGGACCGCTTAAGTCTAATTTGGAGAACTATGTATTATCAGAACTGATGGACTCAGTTAAAGGAGTGCTTAAGTCCTGATTTGGCAAACTATGTATTATCCGAATCGATGGACTAAGTTAAAGGACCGCTTAAGTCCAAATTGGTGTATATATTGAGGTCTCTTTATTGTTTGAATATAAAGTTACTTTACATCTTATTGGGTAAAAATACAATATGCCTTCTTCAGATTGTTTGCATTCCATGTTCGAGGTAGCTCGACTTCTTCAATCTTCTTAAGCTTATATGTGCTTAGGCTTAGCCACTTTGAGACTTTATAGAGGCCTTTCCAATTCTGCCCTAACTTGACCACGCATGCCGAGCCTTTGGTTATCTCTGCCTTTCACCACACTATATCTCCTTCTTCAAACTGTTTGCTTTGAACTTGCCTGTTGAAGTATCTTCTCATCCTTTGCCTGTATGCCTCGACTTGGAATACAATATCTTCCTTAAGTTCTTCTACAAAGTCTAGGCTGATTCTTGGACTCTCGTTGCTACCAAGCTCCTCATATTCCCTTATTCTTTTGCTAGATATACCTATTTCACTGGCACCACTGCTTCGGTCCCATATACAAGGGAGAAGGGGGTTTGTCCTGTCGTTTGTAGAGGTGCAGTTCTGTGAGCCCATAACACACTATTTAGTTCATCTACCCGGTTAGCTTTCTCCCCGTCCAACCTCTCCCCGTCCAACCACAAATTTTCTTTATCCGGTTATTATAGGAAAAGGTCCTAGTATGTGTATTCCCTATTGAGCAAAAGGCCAAGCTGAACCTAAGGGCTATAGTTCTGAAGAAGGTTTCCTGGGAATGCGATCATATTTTTGATAAGAATTGCAATGGTGAACATGTTGGCAAATATCTTTCTTCATTATCTCCCAGTGGTACCCTAGGAGCAGTATCTTTCTAAGCATTGCATCGGAACCCTCATGTGCTCCACAAACACCTTCGTGGATTTCCTTTATGATGATAGTTACCTTCTTCTTCAGTTAGACATTTTGCCCGAGGGTGTGATTTTGACCTCCTATAAAGCTCTCCATTTTCCAGTGTATAGTTCACCGCTTTTTTGCAAAGTCTGGTCGCCTTTTGTCTATTATTAGGCCAAACGTCATTCTATATAAAATCGATGATTGGACTCATCCAATTAGTGCTAGGTTGGGATACAATAATTTCATCCAGCTTATAGCTCGGGTGGCTCTGATGTTCGAGCATTACCTCCTTTGGCAATTCTTCTCTCCATGCTGTAGCTTTAGCTATGGTGTTTGCTACCTCATTGTTTGCCTGCTCTATTTGGATTATCTTCTAAGTGCCACCTTCCTCCTCTAGGTTGTGTAAGAGAGATAGAGCTGGGGAATGATACTTAGCTAGACTTGCCTTTTTGGTGACGAATGTGATTGTAATCTTATTAACAATAAGTTGTGAGTCTAAGAAAATGTGGAGCACTGGGTTTGTACCTCGAGGGCCAATTTAAGCCTTCGTATTCGGTGCCATTATTAGTTATTATAAAGTCTAGGCGCACGACGTACTGTACTTTCACCTTCTCTGGCCCTTGTAGAATGATCCCTATGGTTGCCGCCAAACTGCCTAGGGCCCCATCAGTGTGCAATTGCCAAGTACTATTATCAGGGTTCGATATCTTAGCTCTCGGTTCACCCTCTTCTTGTTCTCTAGAGAACTCAGCCATAAAGTCTGCGAGTACCTGTGCTTTCATAGCAGTACAGGGTGTATGCTTTCATAGGATTTTTTTTCAAAGGATGGTTAGTTCGGACAAATATAACATGAGATTGGAAGTAGTGACGTAACTTGTTCGCCGAGGTAAGGATGGCGAAAGCCAGCTTTTCAATATTTGGATATCGCAGCTTAGCACCCCTAAGGATCTTGCTAGTGTAGTAAATGGGGAACTGCTCGCCTTCCTCTTCTCTGACTAAAATCGATGCAACAGTGTCTTCAGTAGTAGCTAAGTATAAGTATAGAGGCTCATCTTTTTTGGGTCTGCTTAAGAGAGGGGCTGAAGATAGGAATTCTTTTTATCTTTTTGAAGGTGAGTTGACACTTATCATCCCATTGGAAACCCTTTAGCTACTTTAGGGTTCAGTAAAAAGGCACGCATCTCTTAGCTGAGCACGAGATGAAGCATCCCAAAGCTGTGATCCGGCCGTTCAGCTGCTGAACTTCATGAATGTTATTTGGTGCTCGCATCTCCAGGATTGCTTGATCTTCTCAAGGCTTGCCTCGATAGGTCTTATTTTTATAGTATTTTTAGTTTAGTTTTTATTAGGAATTCTAGTATTTTCAATTACTTTGATTAATTTTTGTTTAGATTTAGTTAAGTTTTTCATTAAGTTTCCTTGATTCTTATAAGCTTTTTTAGCAGGAAAATAGCTAAAATTTGCATCAAAGAAGGTTAGAGCTGAAAATTGGAATTAAAAGATCAACATGGCCAAGTCAGTAAAGTACACGGCCAAACGCCACGGCCGTGTTACCAAGAAAAGCTGAAAATTCAAAGTGGGCTAAATTTAGTTATTTAGCCCTGTAGATTTGAAGCCTGGGCATGGCTTGAGCATGGAGCTGCATGAGAATAATAGAGACTTACCTTGTTTGAGTTCAAGCCTTATTTGGTCAAAGAAAACTCCTAATTGGGAAGAAATACAACATAAAATCATTTTCCTACTCAAATGTTATTTCTTCCTAATTAAGCCAGCTAGTTTCCTACTCGGATTCAAAGACACACTATGAAGTCTATATAAAGAGAGATCACTACAATAATTAAATCATTCATCGAATCTTGGATCTTAGATTTTTGTTCTACTCTTTTCTTAGTTTTCTTTCTTTTTTTAAGACTTTGAGCATTCAAGTTTGGTGTAAAGAATCAAAGAAGTCATCTATACTATTCGTTGACTAGTTTTTATTCTAAACTCTACTAGTTTTTATCTCTAAACTCTTATTCTTGTTTCTATTTTTCATTATTCATATTGATTATGGAATTATTTTCAAGTTTAATTAAGTTTTATTTAATTATTATGTCGAACTAAACTCTCATACTAGGGATTTGATGTAGCTTGATTTCTACTCCAATTTATAATGTTAGATTTGCTTTTTTCATGGTATAAATTATTATTGAACTTAATGCTTCCAGACAGAGTTTCTCCCCTAGATTGATTTATTTCATTAATCACTATTGGAAGAAGAGTTTTTGTTATGAAAAAGGTAATAAATTACAAGGAAATAATAACTTGAAGTTGAAGCTATACTGTTTGACTCATAAGTTAACAACTTTAGGTTATGAATTCTTAAACAAATCATAGAACTTAATTTTTTAATTCATGTTTGATTGCACTATTGGGAGGTAGGTAATTAAACCGGATTAAAATAGCTGACAATACATCAGGAGAGCTTATAAGTGATTTTAAGGTTGTTCCCCCCTACTTGTACAATTAAAATTGATTATTAAACTAATAAAATAAATTTGATAGAATTAAATGAAGTCAAAATCCCTAGTAGCTTTTAATCCTTGATTTCTTTTCATTAAATATTCTTGCTTGATTTCTTTTTATTCTCTTTTATTTCCTTTGAATTAAATTTTCTTAGATTATATTCTTCTTATTATCGTTTAAATAATAGTAGGTTAATGCCATTTTTGTACTTGGTATACAATCTTCGTGGGATAATACTCTACTCATTCTTTATTACATATGTCAATTTTGTGCACTTGTGAAAAAGCCTGTCAGCCTCAATCCCCCTTTGTAGTATAATGAAACCCAAGAACTTACTTGCTTTAACCCCAAATGTGTACTTGTCTGGATTGAACTTCATGTTGAACTTATTTTCGCAAGCTTCCTGCAAGTCTCTAGTATGGTTGACAACTTGGGTACTCTTGATGATCATATCGTCCACATATACCTCAACAGTTTGGCCCATCTGGTGTTGGAACATGCTATTGACCAATCTCTGGTATGTGACACCTACATTTTTTAGCCCAAAGAGCATGACCTGATAGCAATAGATCCCCCTATCTGTAATGAAGCTCGTCTTCTCCTCATCTAGCCTATTCATTCTTATCTGATGGTATCTTATTGCTGTATCTACAAAGCTATACACTTCGTAACCAGCTGTTGAATCTACTAGCTGGTCTATATTTTGAAGAGGGTAAGGATCCTGAGGGCCCGCCTTGTTCAGATCGGTAAAGTCGACACACAACCTCCACTTCCCATTGGACTTTGGCACCAAAACTATGTTCGCTAATCACTCAGGGTAGTTGACCTCCCTTATGAACCTTGCCTATAACAGCTTATCTATCACAGCTACTATAGCTTGCTGCCTCTCTAGGCCATGATTTCGCTTTTTTTGCTTTGTTGGTTTATAGCCTGGGTCAATGCTGAGCTTGTGGGATATGGTGTCAGGATTGATCCCAACTATGTATTCAGCAGTCTAGGCAAACTATTAACATTACCCTCCAAAACTGTCTTAATATTGCTCCGTACCTCTTCTGATAGTTTAGTTCCTAACGTTAAGTGCTTTCCTGGTTCCCAATGTATGTCTGGGTATGTCAAAAGGTTGATGCTCGGCTGGTCTTATGGACAACTCCTCATTGGGCATCCACATGATGGGTAGGGCAAGAGGTAAACCTTTCAATGCTATCATGTTGTTTTCGCCGACCGCCCCCGAGCGACGCGAAAAGCCGTCCCTTCTTAGTTTTTTGGTCGGAAAAAGTGATCAATGGTGAGAAAACATTTTGGATACGATGCCGATAAATCAGTTTTAGAAAACACTTTGAGTCGCCACCCATTTTTTTGGCAATGGGACCGTTTCCAATTTGATTTTATAAAAATGACTCCATACTAAACCCAATTTCTTTCTTAAGGCCAAATTATTTCGAAAACTGGTCAGGCGCACCAAGTGCGATTCTGGGTAAGGGAATTGGGTGGGTAAGGGAATTGGGTACGTCGGCCCGTTGGAAGCCGACGCCCGGAAAATCGGCCTCTTTTAACCTTACAATTTCTAATTCATTTTCGTTAGAAAAGCTAAATTATTTATTTAAACCAACCCGAATAAATCGAACTGAGTTCCTATTTGGAAAATCAATTAATCGTCCCAATCAAATTATATTACTGCATCCATAATCATCCAGATCATCCAAACCAAAGTAAATAAGCAAAAATAAATAAACCAAATAAATAAAAGACCCGCTCTTGTCTTATGGTTAAAGGCAGGCCACAAACTGAACCTAAAAGATACATTCTACCCTGAAAACATTAAACCCAAAAACCCAAAAATCATGCATAACTACATTCTAATACTATAAACTTAATTAAACTACAATCTGCTCACAATTGGTTGTCTTCGGATTTATTGGAAAAATTAAACTTTGTTGTCCATTAGTTAATTTTTGAAAAGAAATAAAAATTGTTTCTGGAACCCTAGAACAGTTGCGTCACGCAGCTGTTCTTTGGAAGAACAGTTGTGTTACGGAATTAATAGTCACGTGACCTAACTGTTCTCAAGATTCCAGATTTATTAACCATATGTTTTAGATTCATAATGAAAAATAAAGTATTAAAGATATAATAAAATCGTGAACATGAACAGTTCCGTCACGCAGCCTTTAGATCCGTTACGGATCAGATAGCTGCGTGACGCAACTAATCTGGGTAATTTTGGACATGAACAGTTCCGTCACGCAACTGCCAGGTCCATTACGGAACTACTGGCTGCGTGACGCAACTGCTCTACGGAACTACTGGCTGCGTGACGGCAACCTACTGGCTGCGTGACGCAACTGCTCTGGTCCGTGCTTACTTTTCAAACAGCCTTTTAAATCATTCTTTTATTTAAACATGCTTTTATAAGGTCTAAAAACAACCCAAAGTGAACAGACCACCGTTTAACTAAGATTAAACTACACAATAATAGCAAAATAAGCAATACTAAAATAAAAAGACAAAGAAAGGTTTGAAAGAGTTACCTAACCCTCAGACTGAGGATTGTAAATGATTTAAGTGTCTTAAGGAATGAGGATTAATGGTTCCAGAAGCCCTGTCCTCAAGGATTTAAACGTTCAACCTTTTTCTCTTTGCTTTTTCTTTCCTTTTGATTTTTGTTTTTAACCTAATTAATGTCTAATAGCTGTTTTTCTTCAAGGGAACTCAGAAGAGTCTCTGGAGAAAAACTTAGCCGCTAGTATATATTTTGACGCCCTAAAATTCTGTCTCGAATAAGAGATAAAACGATGTATTTATAGGAGTAGGGCAATAGGGGATAGCTGCGTCACGCAACTGATGGCTGCGTGATGGACCCGATAGCTGTATGATGCATCTCACTTTCTGGACCGTTGCCACATACTCAAACAGAATGAAAAAACATTATGTCGGCATTCACAGTGATGTCATCTAGATTGGAGTTGCGTGACGCAACCAATAGTGCCGTCACGCACCTAATAGCTGCGTAACGCAACTCTATTGCAATCCGGACACCTTTAAATTGGTCTAATTTAAATCCTTGGATTAAAAAGACTTCTAGACCGCCATAATCCTTCATTCCGTATCCTTGTATCCTCATTGGGTTAGGTGGGGGCCAAAAGACATGCGTCAACAGTTTGCCCCCCCACTTTATCATTAATTGTATAAATAATTAGACGCAACCAAAGTAGTGGCCGGTCACGCCGCTGCGATGAGCTGCGCAGCATTCACAGCGCCAACTTCCATTGGCCAACTAACCCGGACGAACATTAGAAGACCTCTCGCAATCATGCGAGTTCTCAGCTTTGAAACATCATTGGAATTAAGAAGGACTCAATTCTCAAGACCGCCATCTCTCCTTCATTCCGAACAAAGTATCCGCCTAGTCGGCTCATATCGAACCGGTCTTAGGTGGGGACCAACTAAGACAACTGCGGCGATACAGACAGTGTCTATCGCCCACTTTACTCCAACATTAATATAAGCCGATAAATCAAACCTTAAATGTTAAAACTGGTCACACCTCGACTGGCGCCTTTAATCTAGCGCTCAATTATGCTTCGCAGCTGCAATTCACTCTAATGCCAAGACACCAATCTGCAGACTGCGTCTTGCACTATACGCTCGCAAAAGAGCAACTTTGATCTGAAATTGTTTCTTGATCATCTGGTTAGTCTCAACAAGCTCACGTCACTCGCTCAGGCCCATATATCGTCGCCTCCCAGCTCGACCATCTCTGACTCATCTTTCGCTTCGGTCTAATTGGCCTTCGGAAGAATCAAACTCCGCAGCCAGGCTGGCGTTGATTGGCACCAGCCTGCGAATAGGAATTTTGAAATTTGACACTGCACTCATATCACTCTATGTAATCCCCAAACCCATCATTATCAGAGAAGAACATCATTCGACACATGCGAATCCGAAGCGGCTTCGAACTTCATCATCTAATCGGCGCAAAGAACAAACGAGTGCACCGACACCAAGCGTCATAACCAATACCAATCAGCTGCAATGCCTCAGGTAGCGCGACTCAATCAGCTTCGAGAAACATTTACATCACAGCCACCGATTGTCCTGACAGGACCATCTCTTATATCCAAAGAACGACCCAAGAAGCAATTTATCGACCTCTCACTAAAGCAGGATTTCTGCTTTTGTTAATATGGAGCATTTTTCAAAAAGAAAGAGCAATTTCTGTGTACAAACAGATCTTGCTTTTGTTAAATATTGGAGCATCACATGCCCCCATGCATTAATAATTATGAATTTTAAAATTCGAAATTTTGCATCAGGGCAAAAGATTTTTCTTTTGCCCCTAGTCTGGAATTCCGACTCGGGACCAAAAATATTATCTTTTGAGCAAACCTTGAAAGTTTGAGATTTTAGCAAAAATTTGTTAGAAATTTCAGCAAAAATTTAGGCAAAAATTTTATACCTAAAGTTTCGGGTATACCTTTCCTGATGCGGTGTTTGAAAGAAAACATACCTGAGGGTGATTTGGGCAATTTAATGATGTTGCCCCCTATGTGGCGAGTAGATGGAATTGCTGAAGCATGCGAGCCGCACATTGACTCCAAATTACTTAGATGAGCCATATTGGGCTTGAATGGGTGTTGATGGGCTTGGGCCCATTTTCTCTTTTTATTATAAATTAGCTTTTAACTTATTCATTTTTCACTTTTCAACCTCTCAAACTTCCCAAATTTCTCTAAACCTAAGCTAATATGGCTCATTTTCCTGAGATTCCTGCCTCTGCTTACACACCCGACATGGAGATTCTGGGGGTGATTCCAGACATCCCGGTCTTTGAGGGCGATCGGGTTCCAGTCAGCCGTAACGCTCTTACACCTGGGACACGACCTCTTCAGCTTCTTCCGCTATCAGGCTCCGATTTCCCGGTTCGACATGATACCGACGCGATGCGCAGTTTCCAGTCCAAGGTACGCAACTTACACTTGAATTTCTTGCTTTTGGTGTTGCCCTGAATGTGTTGCGAATGAATTTATGTGATTTGTATGCTGTCTGTGCGTCGGCAGTAGTGTCACGCAGGAGAGAGTTGATGCAGCTGTTCTCACAAGCAGTTGCATGATGGAACTGTTCTTGTGTTGAACAGTTGCGTGACGCAGCTGTTCGAAGTTTTGCGAACTGTCTCTGAACTCTGATTTTGCCCCTTTTATGCATCTTAATGCTTTACTTGCTGTTTTAAAGTGTGATGCCATGTGATTGCGAATTATCTAGGCCCTGTAAATGCGTAGAAAAACACAGAAATTGGTAGATTGAATGTTAGGGTTTTCCTGACTCATGTTCGACAGATGCGTCACGCAGCTGTTCTTTGGAAGAACAGTTCCGTGACGCAACTGTTAGTCAGAAGACGCGACTTTGACAAGCTGTGTGGCATAACTCAGCAGTTGCGTGACGCGGCTACAGTTGCGTGACGCGACTCTGTGCCTGGCCAGACGCTTGAACACTCTATTTCCCTGCCATGAAAAACAAAAATAAATAAATATTAGTCTTAATTCTTTGTTTGCATGAATTTTCTTACATAAGGTCGATTTGGGCAAGGCCCGTGCTGGCTGGTCTTCTACCGACGCCTCTGCCTTTTGGGACTTATTGGACCCCCTGATGCGGTCTAGAGTTGTGGCTGCTGGATTTGGTGACTATGCCTTGGGTGTTCGCCGGACTCAGCCTCGATTTCCACCCGCCATGCGCTATGCGCTGATGGAGTGGTGGAACGACTGCACTCACTTGTTCATCTTTGGCTTTGGAGAGATGACCCTGACTCCAGCTGACTACACTACGATCACTGGGCTCAAATTTGATGGCGACGCTGCTCCTCTGGATTCCCGGTACCAGACGGCTACATTGGGAGCCGAGCAAGTTGGGACCTTACTCGGCATTACCACCCGCACTAGGTACACCGCTCAGGGGTACGTTTCGTATGAGGTCATCTACAGGTTTTGGGCCGAGCGGATCTAGACCAAACTAGCTGCTTGGAGAGAGCTACCCGTGGACGCTAGACCTGCTGCCCTAGCTTATACTAGAGAGGAGAGGGACCAGGCAGCGCGGTCCTTTATCTTCTACATCATTTCTTCACAGCTGATATGCACCTCCCAGAATAAGGGAGATCCTGTTGTTCTGGCTTGCCTTCGGGACTTGAGCCTTGTCGGATCCTATGACTGGGCCTTACTTGGGTTGGCTCATCTCTACCATGGTCTAGATGTATGGACCAGGGGTAGTGGTGAGTCTAACTGGCAGTTTCTCCGCCCGCTTGAGGTAATACTACTATCCTTCTGACTTTTCTTCCTTTATTTTTTCAATCACTCAAATTCATACTTAACTGTTGGATTCTTGTCACAGGTATGGGCCTATGAGTATCGGATCTATCCTGGTGGTCCGGAGGGTGATACTTCTGCTGAGGCTCGACGGATTCCTCAATACTTGGCGCATCGCCATCATACTTATTTGAGTTCCGAGGATCCGCATTACTGGAGGTGCTATCTTAACGATAAGGCCTTGACTGATGTAAGTATAAGGAACCTTCAGAGTAACATGTCTTCTTTTACTTTTTACTGTTGATTTGCTGACTTTTCTATTTTGCAGCTCTTTCTGACTCCTTGGGAGGAGATTCTTGGGCGGCTTATCCTCCTCGTGCCCTAGCGAAGGCCTTTACCCGGTCCAGAGTCCTGCTTCAGGGCTACTGGGTAGACCGGTATTTCTTGGGGGAGAGGTTCCTCGAGATCCGTGTTGCCACGGCCCAGAGGCGAGTGCCCGCTGCTCCTCCTCGCCACATGTGTATCTTGGAGGGGATGACGCCGGAGGACAAGTTGTTGGAATATGATGGCTTTCCCGCCGATGATTACCTGATCTTTAGCGATTATGCCTCCTATCTCACCACCCGACTTCAGGCCAGATTGCCGGAGGTCCGAGAGTACTTTCAGGTAACTCTTTTGCCCTTAGTCTTGATTTTTCAACACTCTGACCAAGTAATTGATTGCATTTGTTCTAACTTGTTACAGGAGAGGAGGAGGCATCGTACTCCTGCGTTTTATAGGGCGCAGGCAGAGGCTGATGTTCCTGCTGAGCCTCAGGGTGTCGTGCTGGGTGATGTCCCCTTCCCTCTAGGCATGGAGGTTGCTTTGGACCCTGCTCTAGGCCTTGGGCCGACCATCGTTATTCCTGCTGACCTCAAGCAGGCTCCTCCGCCGCTACAGCTGGATCCTGAGCATGCCACACACGTAAGTAGAAAAATGAATTCACTAAGTCAGAGATATTTACCTGGAGGACTCTTTATTGAATGTCTTTCTGCACTTGCAGGTGCCTGCTCAGAGATATCAGGAGCTATACCAGAGTTTGGACTTCGCCCGATCCTACATCGCCCAGTTGTATCCAGAGCTTCATGAGAGGGTATTATTCTTTTGCTCTTTGCTTCTTTTTTGCTTTGTGTGCTTCTCTAACCCATCTTTTTTATTTTCACAGGAGTTGGAGATTGGGAGGCTACGGAGGCACCAGTCTCGCCAGGCCAGCGCTGTTGCTCGTCTCCAGATGGAGGTTGACCGACTCCGCACCAGGTTAGAAGTCGAGGGGATTCCTCTGGATTTCTCCGAGGAGGTGGAGGATAATGATGATGGCTCTTCGTCTGACGATGCTCCGCCACCTCCACCCTCTTCTACCAGGCAGGCGGCAGCTGGCCTGAGCCGGAGGCGACGTTAGCTGGCCTTCTCCATTTTTGATTCACATTTTTTTTATGATATTTTGTAGCTCCCTGGAGCGTACTTTCAGTATTGTTTACATTTCCTTTATAGCATTTTTCACATATCTATTGCAGTATTATTTACATTTCTTTTATTATTTACAAATCTTTTATTATTTACAATGCTTGAGACTTCACTTTATTCCTGCATAAAACAAAACACAGAAACGCGAAGAGGAAGTACCCCACTCACTTGCGAGAGTGGCCCATCTCGTTAATGCGGGCATAAATGCCCAACTACCTTATTGCTGTGAATACTCAAATTTTGAGGCTCAAAAAGCCAGTTTTCCCGGACTGCAAACAGTCTGGCCGGACCGAAGGCCATTCGGAAAGTTCACCAAATTTGAGGCTCAAAAAAAGCCAGTTTTCCCGGACTGCACTAACAGTCTGGCCGGACCGAAGGCCATTGCGGAAAGTCTTTCACCCGAAAGTATGCAATATGGTAACTTGAAAACTCCGAAAAATTATGGAAAGAATCGCCAAACTGTGTCCCCGGAATATTTTTTTGGAGGTCCCGAACTCCCGAAAAAAGCCTTTCGGAACAAAAAAGATAGCAAGTCCGCGGCCCACGTCGGGCGGCGGCGCCAACCGGAAAATTAGACGTGCAGTTGCAGCCCTCCACAGCGGCAACGCCGCCCTCTCCAGACCCCGGGTTTTCCTATAAATGAGCCGCCGGTTCGTCAGTCTTAACTCACTCAGGTCTGTTGTTGGACGGACAACTCCCTTTCCCTATCGCCCTTGCGATTCTTTTACTGGCTTTTTCCTGCATTCCAGTATAGGAAATGTTATTCATTCTGTTTGTTGTGATACTTGGTCACTTAAATTGAATTATATCTATATATATTATCCCCAAAACGAGGAGCTTAATACTGGAATTTCGAGGAGCTTAATCTGGAATTTTCAAGCTGAAGCTAAGAAGCGGCCGCCGATTAAATCAGGTAATAACGAAACTCTGCCCATTTAAATTCAGCATTTCATGCATATTCTTCTTCTACTCCAATTCTGAATGAAAATTGCTGCATAAATGCATTCACGTCATCAATTTGGGAAATAAATTGTCTCAATTAAAAATGATTAAGCTTAAATGCCCGTTTAATTAATAATCGTGGTGTTAAGCTTAAATCTGACGATATTGGCTAAGGTATCTGGTCAATTAATGACTATGGTATAATCGCCTTTATTTTGAACAATCCGACTTAAGTCTAATTAATCAATAATTGTGGCTAAAAGCCTTAATCAATCACGTTTTTGGCAACAAATTGCCTACAGTTTAATCAACCTTTTTGGCAACAAAATTGCCTACGGTTTAATCAATTTTGGCAAACAAATTCAAACAAATTGCCTAATAAATATGGATTAACCATTTTAGTGACCAAGTCGCTTAAATCGAAGTTCTTTGGCAAAATGCCCTTGAAAATTAATCAATCTTTTGGCAAAAGGCCTTAATCATTTTGGCGACAATCGCCCAATCACACTCTTGGCACAAAATTTGCCTAAATCAATCTTTTGGCTAGAAGCCCTTAAATCAACACTTTTGGCAACATACGCCTAATCAAATCATCAATTTCTTTGGCAAAATGCCTAAAAAATGCACGAAGCAATACACACACTCATGCATTAAGCATACCCATTCAAAGGCCCCTTTAAAAAAAGGCCTATCGAACTACGTCGACTTTGATGCTTCCATTCACGGAAGTACGTAGGCCACGTTTGGGATTTACCCCCGAGCGGCAAAGTCGAAACCACTTAAAATATTTTCCATTGCGTCCCAATTACATACATTTTACCTTGCAAAGCATTCATATCATATGGTTAGTTCATCAACATGACATGGTCTCGGGATCCACTCGTTCGGGTTCCGTAAACTATGCCTTAAAACATTAGGATAATTAATCTAGTAATTTAGGTTAATTAAAATGGAGTCAACTTAGGGTTGTTTTTTCCTAGTTTACCCTAAAATAATTAAACAAGATGGCGACTCACAGATTCACGTGCATTTCTGCCCTTTAGTCATATTCATCATATGCCGATATCTGGGGTAGGGGTTCACAATTGCAAAACGGACGAAAGAAAATGAAATGAAAATTAATCAAAACCACAAAACAAAAAGGAAACGTCCTACTCACCTGCCAGAGTGGTTCACCTTATTAATACAGACATAAATGCCCATCTGCCATAGTGGTCCCTCCTGTCACGCATAAATACTCTTCTACCATTGTGGTCCATCCTATCACGCATAATTGCTCATCTACCATTGTGGTCCACCTTATTAGTATGGGCATAAATGCTCAACTACTGTATTCCAAAACTTATCACCACTGTAAGTAGATGCCATGCCAGCTGGTGATAGCATCGCGTTCACTGAAGCCTTTCCACTCCTATAAATAAATAGAAAGTCCCTTCTTCCCCTTCTTCGTTCTCTCATCACTCTACCACCTTCAAAACAAACCTTTTCTTCAATAACCCTTTTCCTCCATGGCTTTCAGAAATCAAGTCTCATCCTTTGTTCAGTCCATTCCTGATGACCTGTGGCGGATTCACCCCATGAATCAACTGTCCTGGCTGAAATACTTCAAAGACCTGAAGCCTGATCATAGTTTCTTGTCCTGGCTCGTGGGGTACTTCAATCCCAACACCATGGTTTTCCGTTTTGAAGACTCTGAAGTAACTCCGACCTACGAGTAGATGTGCGCCGTGATGGGCCATCACCCCGAATAAGATGAAACCTTGGCTTTGCCCCCAGGCCCGAGATATGATCTGGCTGAGGTCGCGGCTTTATGCCCGGTTTGCCTTCCTGATGGAATAGACCCGAATCAAGGCCTTCCCTTAGAGCCTTTTCTGAGTAGAGTGTTGTCCATGGATGCGAACCCTTCTTGGGTTCGGGCTTGTTGTTTCTTGTTGCTAAGTGTGTATGCCATGAAGAATCGCCAACCCAGAATTGGAGATTTCCGTCTGCTGACCGTTGTTTGTGACATGTAGGTGTACCGTCGCACCGTCTTTATTTATTATGATGATCATGGGAGAGACCATGTGCTGGGTTAGGGACATTGCCCTTCATGTCACCAATTTCAATGTTCACCATCGGGGTTGTCCGATGTTATTGCATGCCTAGGCTTTAGACAAGCTGAGCCTGATTCCTCCAATCCCCGCTTGTTCAATTCCAACCATGGCCCTGCTAATTTTTGGCCCTGTTCCCGAGGACAATTTGACTTTGGAGATAACCCCGTGATTCGGTAGACTTGTCCTTGGCGGAGGATTAGACTGATCACCGCTAGAAGCATGAACCTCAGTTATGTGCTGTATGCCAGTCTCGACCGTTCCATGGCCTACTTCCCGGATAGGATCAACTGCCAGTACGGTGTCGTTCAGCGTGTTCCCCGAGCCCATAACTTCAAAAGTGGTCCCATGACACCGAGTCTGTTGACCAATTTGGCTGATCGTTGGTGGAACCGAAACACCTGGTACTTGGGTCAAGGAGTGATGCAGGACACCGTGACACCCGAGTATATTGACTGGTTTTATTCTCAATGATGAATGCTGTTGCTACTTTTCTTTCGTTCAGTTATCTGTATTCCGGGGGCGATGAGCTCCCAATCAATGTATCCCCTCTCTTTTTTCAATGAATAGCTCTGATAGTTTTGTCTTTACTGATTCCTACTTTCTGCACTTAGAGGCAACAAAAGACAACAAATCTTTTCTTTCAAAATTATTTGCTGGATTAGCACTTCGGCCTCCTGCCCTTGGATTAAAAATTGAAAGCACATAAAAGTGGATTTTTCGACTAAGGACAGAAACTTACATCTGAAAAACCCTTGGATTAAAAATTGAAAGCACATAAAAGTGGATTTTTCGACTAAGGACAGAAACTTACATCTGAAAAAGATGGGGTGACCATTTTATCACCTACAACATTCAGAAAAAAAGAAAATATGCAACTCCCTTATGTATGCATGAACCTATTAAGTGCTAGGGGTTTTACTCATAGTCAATATGACAAGAAAATTATTTGAGAATTTCAAAGTGAAATTTTTCCTATTATTATTATTTTTATTATTATTATTCAACAAAGTTAACAAATTTGCCATTAAAATTTTGTACTAATAGAGCAATAATATACATAATAATATGTAAATGAACAATAAATTGATAGAATAAATTTATTAGATTATCACTTATTAATAATAATAGTGGTGGTTGTAAGTACATTTTTTTTTTGAAAATTATAGAATAGGCACATTTTAACCAAAAAAAAAAAAAATAGACGAAGAATGTCTTGGCAGGTTGAAAAAGTTTTGGACTAATTGGCCTATTGCATGAAAAGACAATTTACTGAGGGTTGATGTTACTAAAGGCAAAAAGAGAAAAGGGTTGAATGGTAAATATACTGTTATGACAATAGTAAACAATCACGACCTTTATATATATATAAATTCTGGGTTGTTTGGGATTTACTGGCCACCGTCCACAGCGGGCCGGCAGCGGCGGTTCGGCGAGCCTCCGGCAAGGCACCAAAAGATAGAATCTTTCTCTCCTCGCGTGGATTGTGGAATCGTCGTCCAAATCTCAATTGGTACGCTCTAAGACCCAATTCCAAATTTTTAGTATAAATTTCAAGTTTAAATTTACTGGGTAATTTAGTTGATTTCAAATAGATAGTTAATTGCGAGACTTTGAAATATTAGGCTTTGAAGTTGTGAATTAGTTGGAGATTTTAGGAGGATTTAAACGTAGGTTTCAGTGGCTAGAATTTGGAATTTTATTAGATGCATTTAAGTTTATATTTGGAACTAACTAGTATTAAAAAGATAGTTAGGATTATTATTAGTATGATTTAAAATTGATAGAAGTTTTGGTTATACAAATATATAAAACCTTGAATTAGTTACTTTATAACATGAAATATGAACCTAGTAGCAGGTGGTTGGCTATCTATTAGCTAAATTGCATATTAGTTGTTATGTGGAGATTAGGTAAATATTTATATTCATTCATTAGTTACCTTATGAACATTCATTAGTTACCTTATGCAATCGCTTAGCCTTAAGATAGCAGGGGTAAGGCAGTTTTTTCGGTGATGCCCACAGATCAATTTCCGACGTGAATGTGATTATGTGAAGGTGTATAATTGTGATTGTTGTTGTTTGTGTCCATTGTGATTATGTGAAGGTGTTAATAATTGTGATTGTTGTTGTTGTGTCATTTGCGTGATCGCCTGCATGATCATATATCTAGTCGGATGACTAGATTAATATATTTACACATTCGTGTGAATGCATGTGTGTGCAATAATTAATATTCATTGATAAACTCACATATCTCTTGTTTAAACTTTCAAGAAGTAGATTCTTCTGTCCCGGTTAAAGCTCTGTTCCCTTCACCACAGAGCTAGAAAAGAATTTGCTAATTTCAGAAATTAATTCATTAAATAGTCATATGTACGGGGACTTATTTGTATTTATCTGTTAGTGAACTCCGCAGTTGTAGGCATTATGTACCTATAGTCGTGTATTAAAATAGGTACGTTAATTTATGAGTGCATAGATTTTTTCATTATTTTCTTTGAGCGTATGTATAATCATTAGGCCCGAAGTATGTTTTGTTCGAGACATCTGAGATTGGGCTAGTAATGTGTGCTTATTAGATATATACATATACATTCTAATTCATATGGGCTTACTGTTTCTAAGATTTTGTGTGTGGCGTGTATGGGTTTTGTAGTTTAGACTTACTAAGGGCCTCGAGGGCCTTAAGCTTACCTCGGCCCTAGTGTCGGTTTGGCCCATGGAAACGGGTCGTGACAGTTAGCCTAGCAAACAGAGGTGACCTTTGCTCACTCTTTTAACCATACCCTTGTCCATAGAAATAATTTTGGCACGAACTTATACAATTAGAGACTAGACACAAATAGCTTTGCAAAGATATACTCTGAGCCAAAATATGAATTAATTTGGTTCCTGAACTATGAGCACATATCACTACACACAGAAAGCACCCAAAAGTGACATTTATCTACTCTTTAGATCGTATCTCTAGTGTCGATCCAATTTTTAGATGATTAAAGTTGGATTAAAAACTAGACATATACAGCTTTCTAACGGTATATTATGGGCTAAATGTAACACCCATGATCCAGTCCTATAAGACTAGATAATCAGTGTTACAATTCTGTGACGAAGGCACAGAGCCACTATATAAATCTTAGACTATAACCTTCCTTCAATATTATATCTTAACATCTATAAATTTAAGAGTCTCCAAAATACGTCTTAGAAGATTTCTTAGAAAATTACTATTGAAGGACTAAAAGTGTTTCCCCTATATAATAAACATCTCATTATATTGGAAAAAAAAAATCTCTAATTCATTATCCGTAATATTTTCTCATAAATGAATTACCTCAAGTATAGTATTCGAGAATTTTAAATAAATGATCTAATAATAACTCATCTAAGGTCAATACAAGATTAACAATCATACTGCACTATCGTATACATATGTCTCTGAGACCATATACAATAATTTAGATACAATATTCTATAAATCATCATATTAATATATAACCTCAAATAGTTAACTACATGCCATTAATATTACAATAAATCGAATAATTATAATTACTTTTAATCTATCCACTGCTCTGAAACATCCATCTTACTATTCTTCTGCAACCATCATCTACCACATGCACGTGATAAAATCCAACGTGCTAAGCATAAAACTTAGTGATGCTTATTTTCCCATTTCATAGGAAATCACATATAAGCATATAATCATAAATTCATAAATTATAGCATAATCAAATCTCAAGGCATATGATTAAACATTTCATAACATAATCTATTCATAGGCTAATTACAATTAGTCAGCATTTATAATTTAGTCACATGCCAAAACTTTCACAATCATCATTTCAATATCATAAATTATTTACCAGCTCGAAACAATCGTAATCAATAGTTAATAGCTATTAAATCACCAATTATAATATTCATCAATCAACATTTAATACATAATCACTTTAATCAATTCACTAAATTTTAGCCTAGTGCCTTATATAGTCATATCACCACAACAGACTAGATAATTCCATAAATAGCAAAACGATTAATTATTTATTTAATTACATAATAATATTATTTTAATTAGTTAGCAGATACAGTTCATTTCAGGATTCATGTACGCAGAAATATATATTTAATCATGCCATCACAATATTCAACATTGTAGGGCTTAATTCAATCACATAATAAAATATCCATAATTTAGCATGTAATATTAAATTCAAAAATCATCCACCAATAAATAAAATCATAACTACATACTCAGTCACAGAGTCACATAATTTAGTATAACTCCATAAAAGCAATAATTTAATTCTTGATTTATTTCATGAAAAAACAGCATTTTTAATTAGACCACTTGCTCACTTAGAAGAATCAAACCGTAGACAGAGAATTTCATAATAAATATATGGCTCGAAAGGCCATATAATATCAACGATCCTTCAGTCAGATCAAATAATCATAGGGTTCGTTAGCCCTTATAAGACATTGCGTGTCACATATAGAAGTATTTTTTTTTCTATGGCATGTCATACCTCTATATTACTACTGACTTGACCAAGTAAACTAGGGTCAGTAAAAGATTCATTATATTTAATTCATTTCATAATTCATCTATATCAACATTTAGAATTTACTATCTCATAAATACACCGGAATCTTTTATTACAATCCAAAAAATATTTTCTTTCATATAAATTTCATTTATTCATAAAAATCATACTTTTCCATACTAAATATTTCATCATAATTTTCATTTCCATAAAATTATATAACCATACTTAAATCTCATAATTCATATATAACTGCATAAATTCATATCATGTTCATAAAGAATATTTTATTTCATAAAATATTTAATCATGGCACTTAAATTCATATCATTCAATCAATTTATCAATTATATTGTATTTTCATATAATCATTTTTAATTCATTAATTGACACAATTTTCAAGACTGACACATTTCCAATGCATTAAATTCAACATGACAAATGACCACCAAAGTCATCCATTTGTTCTATTAACTCCTCCAAGCATGGGTATTGTGCCATGAGTCCATGGATCATGTCCAATTTATCCTTGTGATTTCACAATTGGGCTTTTGCCCAATTGGTTTGACCCAATTATCATTTAAATTCAATTATATCACTTAATTCACTAATAGCCATATTAAACTTACAATTCACATCATATAACATCATTAACATTTTAATTACATATCATAAAATTAAAATATAATATTTGCACCCTAAACTCATTTTAATAAACACATATTAACGTAAAAACATGATTAAATCATTAAATTACCAATCATACTTCATGAGACTTGAGACAAACCTTAATATATGTTTAATTACCATAAATAGATAATTAAACATAAGATATTAAATACGAAATAGTGAGAGGTAGGAGCCCCTACACTTAATTCCAAGTAAAAATAAATCAAAATGCATTTTTCTCATTAATTTGGACATATATTATACTTCTATCATCAAACCACAATTATGTTCCATTTCAGTCATCAAGATAATCATTTTTAACATGAAAAACAAGGAGGAACATCCCTTTAAATGATCAAATATCCAAAGCAAAACACAAGAAAAAATTACTCATTTAGCACAAACAAGCTCATATTACATCTATACCATAAAATCATAAAAGGTATCCACCATAATGTTAAAATAACATGAAAACCATGAAAAATAAACTTTAAAATGATCAAAATATCCAAAGCAAAGACACAAGAAAAAATTTTACTCTCATTTAGCACAAACCAAATGATCAAATATCCAAAGCAAAACACAAGAAAAAATTACTCATTTAGCACAAACAAGCTCATATTACATCTATACCATAAAATCATAAAAGGTATCCACCATAATGTTAAAATAACATGAAAACCATGAAAAATAAAAGGGGGGACAACCCCTACATTTTCAGACTAGGATTAAACACTAAAAATAAATTATCACATAAAGCATACTAAGCTCAAAGACTACAACTTAAGCATAGATCAAGACATAGGTAATATAAAAATCACATTTGCTTACATAATAACATCAAAAGCAAGCAAGGAATTTCTAAAATATCTAAAATGGCAAAAATAGCGCAGACCTCCAAAATACTAACCCTCTAACACCTCTTTTCCCTTATTCTTGGAAGTAGAACCTTCTAAGAAAGAAAAAAAAATCTAAAATAAATACATAGAATTAATGAAAATAAAATCTAAATACATGAATAACATAAATAAATGTATGAGAACTTATTTCTAGTCTTAGTTTGAAAAATACTAAGACTTTAAATGAGAGAGAAAGAGATAAAGTACATTTTAGTGAAAGAAAGCTTACAAAATGATGAAAATCCGGGATTTTGATGCAAGAAGTCACTTCCTTAGCTTAAGTACTTAAAATATTTTTTGCTTGAACTTGTTCAAAAATTATGCCTTTGATGGTGTTGTGGAGAAAAATGGAGGAGAGAGGGAGAGAACTTGGTTTGGGTGGCTAGGGTTTTGATGAAGAAGAAGTTGGGTTGTTGCATATTTAATTATTTAGGTTTCAGATGACTTTTAGACACTTTGATAATTTCTCTAAATGGACAATGGAGATTAGATCTTAAAATCTCATCCAAAGGCTCATAATAATTCATCAATGGCAATATGGTAATTTACCATTGTGTAGAGACAAGATTTACTTGGTCAAAAGTCTTATAGATAGAAGACTAGGATTTATTTGGGGTTTCTCTCATCCTAAGGCTAGAATTAAACACTACACTAAGTCTAACTGCACATTATAAAAACTCAATATTTACATATGTCATGTCATAAATTAATCCTCCACATAATTAAAATTACTAAAATATTTTATGGCACCATAACTCATCTATATGAGCATAAATCATATCTTAATAAATTAAATATCTACACATGTGAAATTACTAAACTACCCCTATGACATTATTCACCAATAAAATAATAGACCATAAGAAATTTAAATTTTAAATTTAATTAATCATAGTATAAAGTATAATTAACTCCATAATTATTAATTATGATTAATATTCTTCTTGGGTCAAATAAATATCATTTTCCTACCGAACAATACCATTTATGACCCAGTATAGTAATATTATTTTAAGACCTGAAATTTTGAGGTGTTACACCAAAATCAAAGTGGAATCAAACCTCGAACCATCCAAATTAAAAACCTAAACCAAACCAGTGTTACTGGCCAACTAGGGGTCTCACAATCGGCCGCTAGCCAACTTTGGCTGTTTGCCTCTGGACAGTCCTTGGTAAAAAATATACCAAAAAAACACCCTTTTGCACCCTTTTTTCATCCAAAAGCACCTCAATCCCATATTGCTTGCACATAATCCTCACCCCCACTCTCCTAGCCGATAATACCCCTCAAAACTCACCAAAACACAATTAATCATTCTTTTGGTGGAGCAATATTAGAAACCTATTGAAGGGCTTTTGCTCCTAAAAAGTGTGATTGAGAAGAAGATTCCCATCTAGGTAAGATGCCCAATAGTCTAAGGGTTTTAATACTCATTTTCGAGTCCTTTGAGGACTCTTCGAGTTGAAAAATTTGGACGCATGGGATGAAAAAATCATGAAGTCACTACCTGTGAGACACCGTTAAAGCACACTACAAGAGGTTTTTAATATACATGCTTAGATTTAACATTTAATCAAGCTAGTTTAGATTTAAGCAAATGTCTAGTTAGAATTAATGAGCTTAGATTTAATATTTAATTAGGTTAGTTTAAATTTAATTAGATGCCTAGTTAAAATTAAATAGCTTGAATTTAATATTTAATTAAGTTAATCTAAATTTAATTAAATTCCTAGTTAGAATTAATTAGCTTAGATTTAAATGCATTACTATTTAGGTTTAATTAGTTTAGAATTAAATTAAATAATTGTATGATCACTTAGAATTAATTAATTAGACTAGAATTAATTAATTAAATATAGACCCATTTTTAATTAATTTCATAGGATTAATTAGATTAATTTAGTTCTTAATTAATTGCATGATTAATTTTAGTAATTGCATAATGACTTAGAATTAATTCATTAGGCTAGAATTAATTAGTTGAATGCATGACCTATTTTATTTTATTTTACATAGATTTATTAGTTGAATTTAGAACTTAATAAAGCATAATTAACTTATTGCTTAGTTAATTACATGATTAATTTAGAGTTGCATGATTAAACTAGAATTAATTAAGTTGCATGTTCACTTAGCTTGGGATTAATGAGCATAAATTATGGCATGATTTGCTAGTTAATTATCATAAACTAATATTTGTAAATTTAATTTTAAAGTTTGCCATAATTATGTAATTCAGTATTGCATGAAAATTTATATTTTTTGACTTCATCCATGATAATTTCAATGCATAAATAGCATTATGAATGTTATACCAACACTAACATGCATATATAAACATGTAAGAAACCATAATAGTATTTATACATTTTAGTCTAATATAATTTGGTTAAAATACTTGTTATTGAATGGTTTTGTTGGTGATCTGGTTATGGAGATGATACTTGACAGAGACATGGTGATGACAATGAAGACCGCGTTGGATTGAGGAAGATGGTAAAAATGTGAGTTTCAGGTATTTTAGAGGAAAGGGATTAATAATAATGTCAATGAAAACTTATAAAGGATAATTTCGTATTTTTCACTCAAAATTAAAGAAAAAAGTGTATTTTTTTTATGAGGACCAATTAATATGACAAAAGTAAACCTCAGGGACGTTATAAATATTTGTATAAATGTAGGGGACTATTTAATAATTATGGCAAACCTCAGGAACGAAAAAGAAAAAAAGTGTATTTTTTTTTTTATGAGAGACCATTAACTAATGACAAAGTAAAACCTCAGGGAAGCTTTCTGTGTATCATATAGGAGAGTTAGATACACTTTAAGGGGTATACACTCGGTTATAAATATTTGTATAAATGTAGGGGACTATTTAATAATTATGGCAAACCTCAGGAACGAAATAATTATTTTTTCAAAGGATAATTTCGTCTTTTCTTATTAAAATTAATGGAAAAAGTGTATTTTTTTTACGGAAGGACAAATTAATATGATGGTGGCAAAACTCAGGGACGTTATAAATATATGTATAAATGTCGAGGATTACTTCAATAATTATGTAAAACCTCAGGGATTTTTCCTTTTTTTTAACTACCTTTCATAAATTTCTCAATGTTGTTATATTTATTAGTCATATTATTGATATTTGTAATTAAAAAAACATAAAAATATTTCTTTTTAACTAGAATGAAAGACATAAAAATGTTGAATGGAAAAATACTATTATAGCAATGGTGTTTTTTCAGGCGTTAATATTTTTTATTCATAGAGGCCCAAAAATTCACATTTTGGCCCCTAAGGCCCAAAAATTCACACTTTGGCCCCTAAGGCCCAAAAATTCACATTTTGGCCTCTAAGCGCCAAAAAAATAATTAAAGCAAATAAAAGTGAAAGGGAGCTTACCCGGGCGTAGATGCCAGTTACGGAGGCGTGAGTGTCAGCGTCCGCCATAACATTGACCTCGTCGAGGGAAATCCCTAGAGACCCCAGAAAATCCTCATCGCTAAGATCTGAGGAAGCCATAGAGGAAGGAAGCTTTGAGGCTTTAGAAATTGAGAAAGCTCTTTGATTTGGAGAGTTTAGAATGAATGAAAAGTGAGAATTTCAAGCTATTTATAAGGAAAAGGCTAAAAGGCAGGTCTTTTGGACACGTCTAATTTTCGCCTTCAAAAATTTGTGTTTCAAACAACCACCGACTCCCATAAATCATTTTTATGGTTGCCGGTGGGGGGCAACTGTGAATACCCAAAGGCGGCTGCTCCCGCCGCTGAAGGCACCTGCTCCAGCCGTCGGAGGCGGCTCCTCCCGCCATCGGAGGCGGCTACGCCCGCCGTCGGAGGAGGGTACTTGAAACGTCCGGAAAATTACGAGGATCGCAGAGCTAGTCCCGGAATATTTTTTGGAGGTATGGAACTCCCTAAAAAGCCTTTGGAGTGAAAAACTAGCGAGTGGACAGGATAGGGCGGCAGCGGCCGCCGTCCACGGAGGCAGCTGCCGCCCTCCAGCCCGGATTTTCCTATAAATACGGCCCCGAATCGACAGTTTTAGGCACTCAGTCCGTGTTGACGGACGCTCTCTTCTCCCCTACACTCCTTGCGGTTCTTTTACTGCTTTTTTGCATTTAGTGTAGGCTTTTATTATTCTGCCTTTTTGCAATTTAGTGTAGGCTTTTATTAATTGCTGCTGTGTGATATTTGGTCACTTAAGCGAATTAATTCCATTCTTAATTAAATATTCCCCCAATACGAGGAGCTTAATAATGGAATTTTCAAGCTGAAGCTAAGAAGAAGGCCCTGGAGTTAAGAAGTGGCCGTCGTTTAAATCAGGTACATAAACTAAACTCTGCCTATTTAATTTTAGCACTTCATGCATGCTTCTCTTCTACTCCAAATTCTACAACTGCATAAATGCATTCATGTCATCATTAGGCAAATAAACTGCCTCAATTAAAAGATTTTAGGCTAAAATGGCCGGTTAATTAATAATCATGGTGTTAAAGCCTAAATCCGACAATATTGGCTAAAAGTACGTAGTTAATTAATGACTATGGTATAATCGTCTTTATTTCGAACAGTTCAGCTTAAGCCCAATTAATCAATAATTGTGGCTAAATAGCCTTAATTAAACGCGTTTTTTCTTGGCAATAAATTGCCTACATTGCAATTCAATTGATCTCTTTTGGCAAACAAATTGCCTATAAGTAGATTAACCATTTTTTAGCGACACGACAAATGCTTAAATCGAAAGTTTGGCAATATGCCTTGAAATTAATGCAATCTTTTTGGCTAAAAGCCTTAAATCAATCATTTTGGCCGACAATCGCCCAATCAACACTTTTGGGCAAACAAATTGCCTAAATCAACTCCATTTTGGCTAAAGCCTTCAAATAATCACTTTTGGCAGTAAAAGCCCAAACATCAATTTTGGCCATAAATGGCCCTGATCAAATATCATTTTTGGCAACAATGCTAAAACCGAATCAATTCTTTGACAAAACCTGCCTAACCAAAATGCAACGAAGCATACATCACACTCATGCTTAACACTCATGCATTTAAGCATAATTCAAAGCCCTCTAAAAGAGGCCTATCGAACTACGTTGACTTTGATTTTCCATTCAAACGGAAGTACGTAGGCACGTCCGGGATTTCACCCCGGGCGGCAAGTCGAAATCACCAAAATCACTCAAACATTTCATTAATCCCTCATTTACCTTGCAAAACATTCATTCATCGGTTAGTTTATCAGCATGACATAGTCTCGGGATCCATCTCGGGTTTGCATACCATGCTTTACACATTGGGATAATTAATCTAGTAACTATTAGGTTAATTAAAATTGGAGTCAACTTAGGGTTTTTTCCTAGTTTACCCTAAAATAATTAAACAAGGTGGCGACTCAAACATTCACGTGCATTTTTGCCCTTATCCGGGGTAAGAGGTCCACAGACGGACAGGATTAGTTGTTGTGAATTGCTCAATGGATGGGCTTTGAGAATTTATTATTGAATTGTAGTTTTAAGCAGGTGGTTTTAATCCAATTTTTAGGAGAGGTTTTGTCGAAATTTCGACATAATCTAGATTAGTTTTACTTGTAAATAGGTTGTAGGATTTATTTAGGATAATCCTTTATTATTATCTAGGAGAATGCTTTATTTAATTCTTTCCTCTCCTTTCAATTTTATTTTATTAGAATCAATCTAATTTGTTCATTGCTCCAACAAGTTTGAATTCAAATTATGTTCTTTACTCATCTATCATTGTAAGTAATAATAAATAGTACATACTATTTCGGCGCCCTCATGTGCATCTGATGATATATATTATATAGAAAATCACAGGATGGCCTCCTATTGGTAATGGAAAAGAAAAGAGGGAATGGAAAAATAATGAGAGGGCTGGTCAAATGAGGATTAGATCAGTCGGTCATGTATGGGGTATCGACTCCTTAATGCACACGTTATGAGAGGGCGGGCCATGTGTGAGAACGGCTTGTCGAGGGTTTTGGTGACCTACAGACCAATCTCCACTTATTTCATTATGTGAAGATGATATTGTTTGTGGTGCTGTTGATATGCCATGTGTGTGTTTAAATGCATGTTCACTTTTAGAATACCTAGGAGCACGTTGTGTGACTGTATGAACATGTATTATTTAGTATTATTTACTGAATTGAAGCACTCACTTCCGCTTCACTTAATTTCTTTCAGGAATCTTGGTTATTGCCTCTATATTAGCCTGAAGCTCTGTATCCTTTCCTCTATAGAGCTAGGGAGAATAAAGTTTAGTTGAATTATAGGCTCTTCTTAACTGAATTTTCTTGTTATTGTATATTTTGCAGAGATCCGCAATTACATTAGGAAAGTAATATATGTAATAAGATATCCGAAAGTATTTGATCTCCAGGAATAATTATTTGAAAATTGTGAATAGAACTTAGTGTTGAATATTGTAGGGCAAGCTCCATAGATACTTTTATGAATGCTGATGGGGTTACTAATAATTGTCGAATGATGATGATATATTGAATTGGGCCTTGGTTTTCAGGTACATATATTCATACAGAGTTTGTGTTGTGAATACCCTTAATGGACTTAATGAATATTACTGGTGTAAAAGGCTTACTATGTTTCTTAGTGGCCTTGATCCTATCTGGGCTCTAGTGCCGGTTCGGCTCATGCAAAGGGTCGTGACTAATTTTTTAATTCTTTTTGCGACAGTCAAATTTGAGATTGTTTTTTATTTGATATGAAAGTTTTTTTTTGTAACCTATATTTTCAATTTTATTTAATAAATACATTTTAAAATATTATATATAAAAATTTAATTGAATCGTATTGAATTTGATTGCACTCTCCAGTTCAATAAATTCCTACCTTCACTGGTCATTGACCGTTCAGGTTCTCAGAACACTGGGTATTACAACAATATATATTATATATATATATAATATATAATTATATATATATATATATATATATATATATATATATATATATAACTATATATATATATATATAATAAATTAGAGCAAAATTATATATAATTTAGAGCAAAATATTTTTTTTACCCCTAAAATTCATGTGCAACTCATGTTTATAACGGCTTAAATCCATGTATGAACTAATATCCGGTTAGATTGTAGCATAATTGCACCGGTCTCCACTACTTAAATTACTCTTCGAACATCTACGTACAAAATTATGAATATGAATATTTCTTTTCTCATATATAATATTAAGCATTCTACGATAATACAACTTAATCAATTCCATGAGCTTTTTTGTTGAAGGTAAAATGAAAAAATGCATTAAGAAACATGATAATAAGAATACAAGCATTCGGGAATTGAATCTTACTTGTGTAAGTTAGCATAAAGGTAACCTATAAATTTCATGTCATCTAGCAGTCTCCTAAATTAAATGTACTTAAAAATAACTTGGCTTGGAGGAGAGGAAGAAGTCTCACCAAAATTCATAAAAATATGTGCATTAATATTAGTAAATACTCTCTCCATCCCATTTTTGCTTTTTATTCTTTTTTTTTTATATGAAAAAATGTTTGCAAGATTTCTAAATTTATACATTTAAACAATTATTTTTCATTTAATAACATTTATGATTGTTCATTAAATGAAAGATTTTTATTAATATTTAAGGATAAAAAAAGGTAAATTGGTTTCTGTCGACTAAATTCTTAATATGTGTGTTTTGTCAAACTATATAAACAAAATGGGATAAAGATAGTATAATATATATATCACAATTCACATCACAACCTTTTTATAATCATAAGTATCCATCATCATCATTTCATTCACAATATTTCATATCATGGGGCAATCATTATTTCATCATTATAGTTCATGTTAACGCTTGATTTTTACCCTTATGCTTGATGATAAAAATCCTTTAATTCTCTAATTAATTTAGTGTTGGTAATTTTCCGGATTGGTCAGTTTATAATTTTTCTATATTTGGGCTTTTGTAGAGAATAAAATTGTTGGGTATAAAAACCGTTAAAGGTTAATACTAGCTCATGATTAGAAGTAAGATTAATTAAGATTAATTAAGATTACCTTAATTAATTAATTGAGGCGGAGTCTGCTAAGAAAAAAAAAAAGGAAAACGTGAAGAACAATATGAGAGAATTAAGAGAGTGAAACATAATTGAATACAAAGACTAAGGTGTATATTAAAAACCCAATCGCATGATATATATATATATAAAAAAAGGATATCACGTCAAGAAAGGGGGAAGAAGAACAAAGAAAGCAAACACGTGAAAAGAGGATAAAGGAAAAGACAGCAAAAATGCAGCAAAAAGTGAGAAAAAAAAAAGAAAAACCCTAGCAAAAAAAAAAAAGAAGAGAGAACATAAAGAAAAGGTAACTCGGCAATTAACCTACAAAAAATACGATTTGAGAATCAATAAAAGGTAAAAAATAACTCTTTGAGCTGAGAGCATCAATCTATTTAATTCATTCTCGTTGTTTTTCTCTCTTTAGTTGCTTTATAGAGTTATATTTTGATTCATTTTATTTTATTTTCATTTAATCTATTTGTTTTGTTGTAAATAATCATTTAAATATGATTTTTATTATATTAAAATGAATCTAAGTAGTGTATAATCAAATCAATTTATAATCATTTAAATATGATTTTTATTATATTAAAATGAATCTAAGTAGTGTATAATCAAATCAATTTAGTATTAATATGAATGAAGAATATAATTAATATGAAATGATAATCATTTAAATATGATTTTTATTATATTAAAATGAATCTAAGTAGTGTATAATCAAATCAATTTAGTATTAATATGAATGAAGAATATAAGTTTTTGTAGGTTAATTGAATGATTTTTGTCCTAAGAAAATATTGAAACTCGTTTGCTTATATTAGAAATATATTGATATGTAAAGGCTTACGCACCTGTTGTTAAGCCTTATATACTAGTAACAATTCTGTACGCACAAGTTGCTCATTTATTTATCAGATATAGACTGGTACGTAAAACGCTTACACATCCATGGTCAAGAATTTTAGTTTTAGGAGTTGCCATCCTCTTTAGGGAAAATTTTCGAACTAGTCGATTCTTTGGAATTGACTAGCTCGGTTTTAAACAAGAGATAAGATTTGGGAGTTAGGTACGATATTGGGAAGGTATTAGGCACCCAAATCGCTCGGTTAAACTGGACTTCTCGTTGTCCATTAATTCACAATGATTTAATAATACAATTAACAAAAATTGAGGTGTAAAATACTTTTTAATGCAATTTTTGAAAACCATGTCAATCAAGCAGACAATCTCATCCATACAACATGAAATAAACCATCCAAAGAAAGGGGGTAGGGGAAAAGATTACAAACCAATACCTAATTGTACAATCTATCCTTTAACCCTCCAAATTTCCCAACCCGTTTAATATTACAAGCAAGCAATAATAGAAACCCAATTAGAACCCTTTACATTTAGCCAATTTACAAAATAAAACAAAAGCAATAAAGAAGCATCCATTCAACATACACAGCATAGATAACATTTGCAGAATTATACAATACGCTCAGAACCATAAAACATTCATTCACTAACAAATGATAAAATGATGCATGTTTATGTTCAAAAGTTAATGAATAACGAGTTAGTGCAGCAATAATTATAATACAACGAATAAAAAGGGCAGAAATTTAAAGGACAAAAAATTAAAAGTGCTTCAAAGTAAAGAACATTAATTTAAAGGCAATAATTAAAGATTAGAGCCAGATTAGAGTTCAAGGTCTTGATGTTCATCATAAATGATGAACAAATACACTCATCACTACTCAAAGTCTTGTTTATTGATGTTTATTGAATCCATTTGTGGACAAAAATGCATCCCAGACCAATTAAGATTGGAGCTTTGCACTGGATGTCTGAATCGAGACAATTTTATTTATTATTAACATTTTGGACTTCTGAAATGAAGTGCTTGGCACCACAGGGAAATTAGTGTGTGCCACATGGGTGTGATGTGTGCCACACACAATGGCGCCAGGCCCTTCCCTAATCAAGAAGCCACGGAGAATAAACAGAGCATAAAGCGCATATCGTGGGGAAGTGGCAAGAGCCGCTTGCTTGTGGCGCATGCCACACGTAAAGGAAGAGACTCAAAGGTAGTATGTCTCTAAGTTCCAAAGGATGGCAATGCAGGTGGAAAATTTGAATGATGAGGTAGCTATTAATGCTATGGCTAAGAATTGCAGGTACAACAAGTTATTTGAAAGTTTGAGTATAGACCACCAATGACTTTTGCTGAGCTCCTGCACGAGCTCACAAATACACAAAACTAGATGAATCCTATGAAGCTTAGCATCATTGATCACTTAAAGAGGAGAAGCCCTAGCATAGAAGACACCCTTCCCCAACAAGCAGATGTTCACCTAAAAGGAGATCGCCCCTTCGACTTTCGTGAACCAGTTATGCTGTTAGAACACCATATTCAAGGGATGAAAAATCATAGCAAGACCGAGATTTTAACCCTTTGAATAATTCTCACCTAAAGATTTTGTCTTGGGCAAGAGGGCATGGAGACCATGTCTAGCTCTACTACCCCAAAAAGATTAAGGAAGATACTTTGGGCTACCGAGATAAGAGTAAGTGTTACGAGTTCTACAGGGATGCTGATCATGAGACTGAGGCCTGCTCGCAGTTAAAGAAAGAGATCGAGCACCTTATGCAAAAGGGTGAACTAAAAGAATTTCTGGGGAGAGCCCAAAAGGAAACTGGGAAGAAGGATAAGTCCGTAAAAGAATGCCATACCCTAGGCACAATCTACACTATCTTTGGGGGCTCATCGGGAGGCGATAGTAATTCAGCTCGAAAACGGAGAGCTAGGGAAATTTACTCCATTTTACCTAATAAAAATCGAACACAAGACCACCTATCTCATTCTCTGAGGCTTATGATGAGCATGTACATGCTCCACACAATGACGCCTTAGAAATGGAGGGGTCTTGGAGAATTTTCTAGTAAAGAGAGTCTTAGTAGATGATGGTAGTGCGATTAATCTATTAACTATGGAAGTCTTTAGGGCATTAAAGTTAGACTAGGCAAAGATGAAACCTGTCCGAACCCTAATAGTTGGCCTAGCAGAGAAGATTATACAAGTGTTTGGATCCATAGATGTAACTTTAGAGCTCAGAACCGAAGACGCATTGAGAAGAATCAAGTCAAAATTCATGGTAGCAGATATTCACTTCCCATACAGTGCCATACTTGGCAGACTAACCTTGTATGAACTGGAGGTAGCCACATGTATTAGGTACCTCACTATGAAGTTTTACTCTGATAAGGGCGAAGTTGTTGCTATGAGGGGAGATCAGAAAATGGTTCGGGAGGCATACGTGATACCATTGAAAGCGTTACCTTTTACCCTACCAATTATGTGGCTGCCAAAAGGGGGAACCATCCACAAGACTAGCCAAGCACCAACCTTTTGACATACCCAGACACACTTCAAATTCTAGCCCAACACATGTGGTTGAACTGATCGAGTGGGAAGTGAAACCAGGGAAACACTTAACATTGGGAGCTTAGCTATCAAGAGAGGTAGTACAAAAATAAAAAAATTTTTAGAGGGTAATGTTAACAGCTTCGAGTGGACCGCTGAATATATAATTGGGATTAACCCCGACATCATATCCCACAAGCTCAACATTGACCCAGGTTATAAACCGGTAAAGCAAAAGAAGCGAAATCATGGTCCAGAAAGACAACGAGTTATAACAGTCGAGGTAGATAAGTTGTTGCAAGCAAGGTTCATAAGGGAGGTCAATAACCTTGAGTGGTAAATGTAGTTTTTGTGCCGAAATCCAATAGAAGGTGGAGGTTATGTGTCAACTTTACTAGTATGAACAAGGCATGCCTTAAAGATCCTTGCCCTCTATCTAACATAGATCAACTGGTAGATTCAACAACTGGCTATGAAGTGTACTATTTTGTAGACAAAGCAACAGGACACCATCAAATAAGAATGAACGTGCTGGTTGAGGAGAAGACGAGCTTCATTACAGATAGAGGAGTCTATTGCTATCAGGTCATGCCCTTCATGCTAAAAAATACAAGTGCCACATATCAGAGATTAGTGAATAGCATGTTCCAAGACCAAATGGGGCAAACTGTAGAGGTGTGAGTAGATGATATGATCATCAAGAGCACTCAAGCTGCCAACCATCCCAGAGACTTACAAGAAGCATTTGAAATTTTAAATAAGTTCAATATGAAGCTCAATCCAGCCAAGTGCACATTTAGGGTTAAAGTAAGTAAATTATTATGTTTCATGATATCACAAAGGGGGGTTGAGGCTAACCCTGAAAAGATCAAGGCAATCTTGGAGATGCAAGCACCTACTAACATTCATGAAGTTTAGCAACTGAGTGGCTGAATCACAACTTTAGGCCATTTCATCTCATGCTCGACTAAAAGATGCATGCCTTTCTACCGAATCCTTAAGCAGTTAAAAAGTAACAAAGTCACAAACATAGAAAAGAATTCCTATCTTCTGCTCCTCTTCTAAATAGACACAAAAAAGATGTGCCTTTATACTTTACTTAGCTGCTATTGAAAACACGGTGGCATCGGTGTTAGTCAGTGAAGAGGAAGGAGAACAATACCCATTTATTACACTAGCAAAGTCCTTAGTGGTGTTGAGCTGCGGTATCCAAATGTTGAAAAGCTGGCTTTTGCCACCCTTACTTCAGCGAATAGGTTACATTATTACTTCCAATCTCATGTTATATTTATCCGAACTAACCACCCTTTGAAAAAGATCCTACACCGAGCTAAAACTTCTGGGAGTTTAGTAGAATGGTCAATCAAGTTGGGAGAATTTGACATCAGATATACACCCCATACTACTATGAAATGACAAGTGCTTGCAGACTTCGTGGCTGAGTTTTCTAGAGAACATAAAGAGAGAGAACTGGGAGCCAAAGTCCTGAACCCCGACAATAAAATTTGGCAATTACAAACAGATGGGGCCTTTGGAAGTTCAAGGGCTAATGTAGGGATCACACTACAAGGGCCAGGAAAAATAAAAGTGCAATACCTGTGCACCTGGACTTTGCAACAACTAACAATGGTGCTGAATACGAGGGCTTAATCACAGGGCTTAAGGTAGCCCTCGAGGTGAACCCCAGTACTTCATATTTTCCTGTAGCCCTCGAGTGAACCCCAGTACTGTCATATTTTCCTAGACTATTGCTTATGGTCAATCAAATTACAAGCACATTCATCACCAAAGAGGCGAATCTAACCAAGTACCACTCCTAGCTTTAATCTTTCTTTCAAAACTAGAGGGAAGGTGGTACTTAGAAGATAACCCAAATAGAGCAGGAGAAAAACAAGGAAGCAGAACCATAGCTTAAGACTGCAGCATCCGAGAGAAGAAATTTTCCAAAGCCGGTGAGCTCGAGCATCAGAGCGTAGTCGAGCTACAAGCTGAATGAAGTCTTCATGTCCTCAACCTACACAGCATTATTGACTCATACAGAATGAGTTCAGCGCTAATAATAGATTAAGAAGCGATCCAACTTTGTAGGTAAAGCTGCAAAATAATAGATAAGAAGCGATCAAACTTTGTAGGAAAGCTGCAAACTATGCACTAGAGAATGGAGAACTATATAGGATATCAAAATCACACCCTTGGGGTAAGTGCCTAACTGAAGAAGAAGAAAACTACATTGTAAGGGAGACCTATGAGGGTGTTTGTGGAGCACATGAAGGCTCAGATGCGATGCTTAGGAAAATACTACTTTTAGGTATTACTGGCTAATAATGAAGAAAGATGTTCACCAATATGTTTGACATTGCACTACTTATCAAAAATATGATCGCGTATGCAGGAAAACCTCTTCAGAGCTACAGCCTTTAGGTTCAGTTGGCCTTTTGCTCAATGGGGGATAGATATATTAGGACCTTTTTTCTATACAATTGGAGAAAGAAAGTTCATAGTAGTTGCAATTGATCACTTCTCCAAATGTGTAGAAGCTGAGGGCCTCAACACCATTACCCTAACCTGGGTTATTAGCTTCTTTAGGAATAGTGTATATTTAGGTATGAGGTACCCCCATAAGATTGTCATTGATAATGGTAAACAGTTTGACTCAGGAGCCTTCAAATCCTTTTGTGAAGATTGGTATATTGGGCTCCATTTTACCTTGGTAGCTTATCCCTAAACTAATAACCTTACCAAAGTTACAAATAGAACCATTCTGCAAGACTTAAAGAAGAGGTTGAATGGGGAAGAAGCTAACTTTGCAGAAGAATTAAACAGTGTGCTATAGGCTTACAGGACAACACCTCGGCAAGTGATAGGACAAACCCCCTTCTCCGTTGTATGTGGGACGGAGGCGGTGGTGCTAGTAGAAATGGGTATTCCTAGCAAAAGAATAGGGGAATATGATGAGCTCAGTAGCAATGAGAGTCTGAAAATTAACCTAGACTTAGCATAAGAGTTAGAGAAGATACTGCAATTTGAGCCGAGGCATGCAAGCAAAGGATGAGAAGGTACTTCAACAGATAGGTTCAAAGCAGACAGTTCATAGAGGTAGATAAAATATGGTGAAAAGCAGTGATAACTAAGGGCTCAGAAGCGTAGGCAAGATAGGCAGAATTGGGAAGGCCCCTATAAAGTCTCAAAGCAGCTAGGTCCAAGCACGTATAAGCTTTGGAAGATTGAAGGAGTTGAGCTACCTCAGATATGGAATGCAGACAATCTAAAGAGTGCATGTTGTATTTCCACCCAATAAGGTGTAAAGTAACTTTATATTTAAATAATAAAGAGACCTCAGGTTTTTTCACTTAATGCATGATGCATTAAGTTTTTCTTAAAGGATCTTACTTAGAAATTTTTCAACATTCTTATTAGTTCTCCAATTCGGACCTAAACGATCCCTTAACTAAATCCATCAGTTCAAACATATATAGTTCTCCAGTTTGGACATACATAGTTCCCCAGTTCGGACCTAAGCGGTCCTTTAACTAAGCCCACTAGTTCGGACATACATAGTTCTTCAGTAAGGACGCAAGCGGTCCCTTAACTAAGTCCATCAGTTCAAACCTAAGCAGTCCTTTAACTAAGTCTGTTAGTTGGGACATACACAGCTCTCCAGTTTAGACCTAAGCAATTCTTTAACTAAATCCATCAGTTCAGACACACATAATGCTTCAGCTCAGACCTAAACGGTCCTTTAACTAACTAACATTTCCCCTGAAGGCAAATCTCTAGTGGTGCCTCACCCTTCAAAAAAAGATAAGGCGAATATCTGCTGATAATTTGATATCCACCTGCTGGGAAGGCGGGTACCCATCTACATTAGGATCTTATGAAAAAGAGTTGCCTTCGGACTCTTTAGCATCCCCCTTTTCCTCCTCCTCTTCATCATCAAGGTATATTTCATTCACCCAAGTCCAGTCCCTGTCGAGATCCTGAGCTTTCGACTTAGCCATAATTTTAGTCCTAAGTCTAAAGCAAGCTTTGGCCAAGTCCTCATCCATCAAGCTTTCTTGCAACTAAAGCCTTTGAATCTCATTTTCTAGCTCTTGATTTATTGTTTCCAAAGCCTAAAGTTTTTTAGATTGGGCTCGAAAATTCTCTTGTAGTTCTTCATGTTCAGTATCTTGAATAACAAGCTCAGCCTTGTACTGAGCCTCTTACTCCTTCATTGTGGCATTCAGACTCTTCAGGGTTTCCTCCAACTTAACGTTTTTGACATCTCTCTACTAGGATGGTCATTCTGTAGGGTACAAGCTGGCCTATACTTCCCGTAAGAAATAAGTTTATACATCCAGGGGTTCACCAGGTCAGGAAGGAGGAGAAATTTTCACTTCCCAAGGCCTCTCACTTCCCAAGGCCTCTTACTGCTAGGCTCAATCGAAGGACAATTAAGAGGTAGTTCAACATAAGCTGGCTCAAAAATAGCACCAGTGTTTTCCGTTGGGGGATCGACTGTCACTATTGAAACCCTTGGTCTAATCTGCCCTCTCTCACCTTTTTCTTCATCACTTCAGAAAATTTAGCCATCTTGGAAGCCTTCGTATTCTTAGGAACCATTTCTACAAAAAAAATCATAAAAAAGAGAAAATTAAGAAAAGTCAATACAAAAAAAAAATGCCAAAACGAATAAGAACTAAATTTACCAAAAGATGAAGGGCGAGGCCTTATGGGTCAACTAGGAGAACGAACAGGATAACCCTCTGCAATCACTTGCCTCAGATTCACCGACAAAAACCCCTAGCTTTTATAAAATGCACACATTGTTGATCCTCAGGGGTTGGTGAAGGTGGAAGGCAGTGCATATAACCACTAAACCACTAAACCACTAATTTGGAATATAGACCCACCAGGATGTCGAACTATGAAAATTTATGTTTCTAATTATTTAAGGAAGAGAACTTGGACTGCTTCTAAAAGATGTTGAATTTGTTCTTTGCCTGGAGGATGCAGTGATCCTCATTCACCCTAGCATAAAAATGGTAAAGCTCCCGCACTCCCGAGCTGTGAGGACCGTCCTACCCCGATGAGCCAACTCCACAATGCCACATAAAAGCCTTAAGCCTTTAGGTGGAGTTGGCTAACATTAAAACCATACTCATTGAAAAAAAGACTTTAAAGGCTCGAAAAGGGGTAGCCGAATCCTTGATCTGATGTCCTCCTTATATAACATAATAGAATCACTATTTAGTGGCTCGTTCGCTCTTATATACTCAGAAGGGCGAGCCAACTTATTCTCTAGAAAGATGTCATACATATAGCATATATCAAAGAGCTCGTCCTCATCAATATCAGAAGCAACATCGAGGATCCTGACATTTTCCTTTCTGCCTTTCGTATCGCCTACCCCAGATTCAACGGCTTCATCCTCAGAATGCTCGATCAAGACTTGGACGTCTTCATCGCTAGACGAACCCATGACCCCGCCAAAGATAGAAAGAAGAAACTAAAATGATAAAGCTTGCCAGAATAACTAGAGAGAGAAAGCTTTTAGAGAGAGATGCTCTGATGTCACGACCCATTTCCATGGGCCAGACCTGTGAACCCCTACCCCAAAATATCATATGCATATGAATGCATGTGACTAAGGGCAGAAATGCACGTGAGTGTGTGAGTCGCCACCTTGTTTAATTGCACGTGAGTGTGTGAGTCGCCACCATTGTTTTAAGTTATTTTAGGGTAAAACTAGGAAAAACCCTAAGTGACTTCCGATTTTAAATTCAACGCTAATTGCTAGATGTAATTAACCCAATGTTAAGGTAATGGTCTACGAACCCGAGGTGGATCTGAGAAATATGTCATGACTGATGGAACTAATCTATTGGATGAATGCTTTGGCAGGGTAAATAAAAAATAAATCTTGAACAAAAAACAAAGAAGTTTAATGTGATTTTCGACTTGCGCCCGGGTTAAATCCAAACGTGCCTACGTACTTCCGTTTGAATGGAAGATCCAAAGTCAACGTAGTTCGACTAGGCCTCTTTTAAAGAGGGCTTTTGAATGGGTTATGCTTTATGCATGGGTGTGTGTAATGCTTTGATGCATTTATAGTTTAGGCAATTTTGAGCCAAAAGTTTAGGATTGGAATATTGAATTTAGGCATGTTGCCAAAAATGTTTGATTTTTAAGGCTTTTATCCAAAAAGATTGAATTTAAGGGCCAAAAATGGATTAAGGCTTTTAGCCAAAGAGTTTTGTGATTTAGGCAATTTGTTTGCCAAAAGATTGGTTTATTTAAAGGTTTTAAGGCTTTTAGCCAAAAGATTAATTAGTTTGAAGGCTTTTAGCCAAAAAGGTTGATTCAGGCAATTTGTTTGCCAAAAAATGATTATTTAGACGATTGTCGCTAAAATTGATTTACTCAAAAGCTTTTAGCTAAAAAGGTTGATTAATTTAAAGCATTTTGCCAAAGAATTGATTTAAGCGATTTGTCGCTGAAAGTAGTTAATCTAATTTATGGGCAATGTGTTTGACAAAAATTGATTGACTGAATTGTAATTGATTAAACTGTAGGCAATTTGTTGCCAAAACGCGATTGATTAAGGCTTTTAGCCACAATTATTGATTAATTGGACCTTTAGGCGAAGTGTTCGAAACAAAGGCAATCACACCGTAGTTATTGATTAACTAGGCATTTTGACCAATATTGTCGGATTTAAACTTTTAATACCACGATTATTAATTAACCGGGCATTTAAGTTTAATCGTTATTTAATCGAGACAGTTTTATTTGCAGAAAATAATGACGTGGATGCATTTATGCAATTGTAGAATTATTAGGAGTAGAAGAGAAATATGCATGAAGTGCTAAAATTAAATAGGCAGAGTTTTGTAGAGTATTAGTTTATGTACCTGATTTTAATTTTAATCGGCGGCCACTTCTTAACTCCAGGTTAAGCTCCTCGTTAAGGGAAAATTAATTAATTCGAATTTAGTGACCACTTAACAAAGCAAAGCAATAAAGCTAAACTAAAATGCAGAAAAGCAGTAAAAGAATCGCAAGGAGCATGGGGGAGAAGGAGCAAAATGCAGAAAAGCAGTAAAGAATCGCAAGGAGCGTAAGGGAGAAGGAGCGTTCGTCAACACAGACTGAGTGAGTTGAAATGAAGGCCTCGGGGCTGTATTTATAGGCAAAAATGGATTGTTTCGGCGGCCCTTGCCGCCGGAGGTCGGCGGCCGCCGCAACCGGTGAGGGTGGCCACAGCCGCTGTCGCCGGTGGCTGCAGCCGCCAACGAGAGCGGCTACCGCCGCCGTGAAGTGGGGCCGCCGTCGCCGCAGCGGCCGGCGCACTTTATAGTTTTAAGTTCCGGAGGCTTTTTCGGGAGCTCCGGACCTCCAAAAAGTATTCCAGGACCAGTTCCGCAATCCTCGCGACGTCCCGGACGTTTTAAGTACCATATTGGCATACTTCCGATAAATTTCCAAAATGGCCGTAAAATTATTCAAAATGGCCTCTGGTCCGGCCGCAACTGGTTTGGCAGTCCGGGAAAACTGGCTTTTTTTTGAGCCTCAACAATTTGAGTATCGATCCAACAGTTTTCCCCCACTGGCTATCATAAAAAAATGATTTATGAGAGCCCAGTGGCTGTCTGAAGGAGCAAATTTTGAGGATGGGCAGAAGGAGGCAAACACCCGCGTTGGTTTCTTTTTCCCTTGAAATGAAATGAAATCACTGCGTGGATTTATGTTTGGAAATTAAGATTGCTTTTTTGCCTCTTTGAGGAACTTGAAAGAGAATTTTGCCCTCTTAAGAGGACTTGAAATAGAATGCTTTGCCTCTTAATGAGGGCTTGAAAGATGTTTTGGCCTCTTTAGAGAGACTTGAAAAAGATGTTTCTGAGCCTCTTAATGAAGGGGCTTGAAGTTTTGCCTCTTAGAGGACTTGAAAAAAATATTTTGCCTCTTAATGAGGGCTTGAAAAAAGATTTGTTTTATTTTTGTTTTTTTCTTTGAGAGCCAAGGGTCCACCTAAAGCCGAAATGATCAAATGGCTTGATTTTGGATGAAAAATGGTTGGTTATTAGTTAGGGTTTCACCCTAGGTTTTATGTAGAAAAAGGTTAACCATCAACCGGGTTCTACCCTGGGTTTGTGTAAAATAGATTGACGATGGTTGGGTTTCACCATGGGTTGTGTATGTTTGTTTTTTTTTTATAACACTTGCCCCTGAATCCGATTTCTTATTTATTTTTACTATTTTGCCATACCTTGCAATCCGTACTATGGACGGCAAAATTTTGCCATCACAACGCTCAGCAATCAATGCGCAAGAAAGTATATTGATGCCCATTATTAGCTGAAATAGAATTTCTTCTTAATGAAAGACTAAAAATTCCGTGATTACTTCTGTGATTGGAGAATGGTGAGGTTCTTATCAAACTTCTTGCCCCTAGAATGGGTGGCTGACCAATGGAATACTTCCAAAACATTGGTGGTTGCACTTGTCCAATCGATTGAAGGAATCAAAGAGATACAAAGCTCACTTATAATGACTCGAGGAAAACGGACAATGTGGATGACATGCTCGTCTCTGAAAGGAATCGAAAGAAACGATGGTCCCCGAGTGGAGACGAGGTATTAAAAGAATTTACCTCTCAACGATTGGTGTTGGCATTTTTTAGGGTTGGTTTTGGAAACTCCCCGGGGATTGAAATTGACAATTTTCCTCCTCATCACACTCTTTTTTTTTTGGAGGAAAATGACTCAAAGAGTGACGCTTTTCCAAAATCGAACTTTTGAGATCGATTTTTGTGACTCGTTGTGGAATGACCACTGGTGATGGAGACTTGATTTTAGAGACTCCATTGGAGACTCGATTTAGAAGACTCAAATTTTTCTTGTGGTGAATTTGACTTGAAGGATCGTGATTCCTGGGAAAAATGATTTATAAAATGATTTATATACTCCCAAGGAGACCTTTGAAAGGGATTTTTTTTTAAGGACATACTTTGCTGTTTATCCTACAAAAATGGAATCTCTAAAAGAATTCATGAAAGCACTTTTTCTTTTCTTTTTTTTTTTTTTAACTTTTGCCTAGTAGCCACCCTTTCGGGTTTTCGACCCTAACAGGCTCTTTGCCCTAACTTTTGCCTAGACTGCCCTTTCGAATTTTCAGCCTAGCGGGCTCAATTCTTGCCTGAAGCCGTCCTTTCGGGTTTTCAACTCCAGCTTTTATTTTTCTTTTCTTCTCTTATTTTTAATTTTTTATTTTTTATATTGGGCAAAGAGAAAATGTTATTATGAATGCAAATTATGTTTGTACGGCGCCTTTGCGGCTGCCTTACGTATCCTTTAAGAACTCTTCGGGAGATGGGAAGAATTCAGGTCTTTCGTAGTTCCTTCCGGGATGCGAACTTCGTGCTCCGCTGGTGCGGATCTCTCCTCAGCCTCCCC